>CM053784.1:129063924-129373924 GCA_028749045.1 Cupressus sempervirens
GTCTAGCATTTTTGTAATAACTATTGATGAAATTGACCAAATTCAAAATAAATTACATATCACTATTCTACACTAGTTTCTATACACTTTTTAAAAAAATGTTTACACTTTATTATTATTTTGATGCAAATTATGCCCACCAAATGAACATGTACTAGATTTTTAGGATGCAACCAATTCAAAAAATCATAAAATAATACTAAGCAAAAATTTACAAAAAAAAAAAACTTCTAGATCTCACTCTTATCTATCATCCTACCAAGGGATTTTACAAATTACTACATCTAACTATATATTTTGTGCACAAAAATAACTATGTTAGAAATCAGAAATTTTTTTTTATGCGTAAGAGGATTACCCCTCTTAACCTTATCCATTTAAAAAAACCTTTAGTAGTTTAGAAGCTAGATTGAGAGTACTACGATTATTATTCTATTCATAAATCCTAGTTTGAGTGCATAACCTTTACATATCTCTTTGAAGTTCAAGCTTACCTAATTCAACAAGAAAAGAAGTCACTTATATCCCCCTTTTTAAACATCATTTTGGTGCACTTATCCAATTATAGATATTCAAATATCCTATAGTCCCCAAAGGCTATCTTGATGGATGAAACCATTAAGCATTCCTTTCAAATTGAGGTCTCAAATCTTGCATATTAAGTAATACTAATTATATGACTGGTTAAAAGCATTTGAGATAACTTTGGTCTAGATGTGGGATATTTTGAGGGTCCCTATTGCTACTCATTCTAATTTGCATTATTACATGAGTCATGTTAGTTTGGTTGTAATTAAGATAGGGCACTTCATGTGAAATGGTTACATCTAAAGCATCATGAATATAAGCCATACTTATATCACTAGAGATACAATCCTTATCTTTTGTTACTATAATTATTCTTTTTCCAATTGGTCTTCTCCATTCAATGGTTGAGAATGAGCTAATACTACATTTTGATCTTTGGACTTTCATATCCTGAAGCATCTTTTCCACTTGGAAGGGTTATACATATATTATCCTTTTAGAGATATCCCTTCTTAATTATGTATTACAACCACTATATTTTTATTATATCCACCATCTTACTTGTACTTGATCATCTTTCCTTTCTCCACCACTCTCTTTCTTTTTATCTTATTCAACATCCAACTTAATCCTAATGAGATCATCAATAGTACAAGAGTTACCTCAATGAGGATCATTTATTCCTTGATTCATATCTAGTCTAAGCATGCATTAGTATAGGCCTAATATGGACCCTTTTATCTTCATCTAATGACATAAATCCTTTATATTTTTTCCCTTCTAATTTCCAAGTGAGGTGTATAAAATGAAGAGGAGCTAACTCATGTTTATTTGAACCAAGGCATAACCATATCAAACACATGATTTGTTGCATGATGATTAGGATATTCAACTTCTTTTCGCATCAATTCATAAGTAAACATTTCCTATTGATTAATTTTATTATAGAAGTATATGTATCTGTTGGTTAACAATTTGTCTTCCTTATCTTTTTGATTTATACCTTGACTCTTCACTTTCCCAATGGCCTATGGAGGACAAATATGTTAACAACAGAATGGGTCAATGTAGTAATCTATCAAGGACCCCTAAATTGAAAGGTACAACTCCCTTTTAAATGCAAGATATGCAATGAACTTTTCTTTTTGGTTTTTGGGGGTATGCTCTTAGCTAGATAGCAAAAGAGGAAAAAACCAAGCTTCTCAACACTTTAAACAACCTTGGAAATAAAATAGGGACTAACTCACAACATGCAATCTATCTTGATCTACAATGCAATGAATGGAAACATACATAACCAACTACAATAGTAGGAAGAAATGAAAAGATGGAAAAATAAGTAGTTCCTAGACTACACAGTTAGCTGATGTCTTGACAATACTCAGATTATCTATCTCTTAGCTTCTCCACACACTATTTTTTGGCTTCCTCATGGAACTAACTATACTAAACACATAAACTATGACATATACCATAGAGAATAAAAGAGATGCTTATGCTAAAGAGAGTAAGACATACAATCTATTGAATGAAGGAAACACAACCAAGTTAATTCACATTCATTCAATTATCAACATTAGCACATTCATTCCACACACTATATTAAGACTAAATGAACAACACAACTTGAAATGGACCTAGAGTCACACACAGTAGTCCCAACTACAGGGGTTTTCCCAAAGTAAATTTAGCCAATCTTATTAACATCATAAAAGGTTAAATTTATAGACCTTCTCAAAATGAACAATTACATTAGATGATTTCTTTGTGGAGCATCTCTGAACAAAATCAACTAAAAATTGGAAAAGCATGAATCGTTGTCTATTACAAAGACTGACAAAATACCATGAATGACTACAAAAAGAAAGAGAAGGGGAACAATGGCAGATGTTTGGAAAAGCATCAAAACGTCATGTCTTCTTAGGAGTAACTGATTTAGCTCTATAAGAGTTCATAGCTTTGGTTACTTTGTCAAGCTCTTTGACATCTAGAATGATGATGTTATTAGCTTGGACCATCCAATAGTCATGTGTCTCTATTAATTCATCTATTCTAGCCACCCGTGACTGGAATTTCTCTATTTCTCTACTTATGATTGCATCCACTACTAAGAGTTATTGAATCTTGGACATTTGGAAGTTTAGTGGGTCAACAACTTCATCAAAAAATTCCAAGAACTTTGATTTCATTCTCTCAATATCCATGAGTTCTCCATTAGTGGACACAAAGGACTCTATGTGCAATATCTTCAAGTATTGAAACAACTTTTTAATGACCTTTTGCACTAGGTCATGTACATCCTTGAGCTCATTTGTAGATCTCATGGAGCTTTCTATAAAAAATTCCAAGGATTGTTTCAAGTGAAATAGTGACTCCTTTCCTATCTTAAGGATACCATGAGTAATAGCCACATTTGTCTTCATGTCTATTACTTGTTGTAAAAGGGCCAATTTCTCTATTAGCTTGTCTACTTCCTTCTATGTGTTTTTAATGATTTGAAGTTTCTTCCTTGAGCTTGTGAGTATCCAACACTTGGCTTTCTAGGTTTGCAACTAGTGGGGGACCTTGAGCCTTGATTTGATCTACCCATGCTCATCTAGCTTGCCCAAATTGCCTTGTTGTATCTTTAGGAGTAGATTTTTATCCTCCTCTAAATTTGGGTCAAATTGACTTGACAAAGTGCTCCCAAGTGCATACCTTATGTATTCCACTAATTCTCTATTTGTGGCTTTCAATATTTTTTTCTCTTCTCTAAGCTCTTCTAGCTTATCTTCAATTTTATCATTGGTAGACTTCCACATGTTCACCATGGAGTTGTGAATTGGGATGCCTAGATATATCATTCTGATCTAGAAATCATCCTTGAGATCTCATGAAATTTGCCTTCTATCTATGGCTCAATAATCTCAAGTAGCATATGGCCAGTCATTGAATCTGTAGCCAATATAGCAATTGCCTTATGTTTCTCTATCTTCTTGGATGGCCGAGAGGAAGTGACTTATATGATAAAGTCCTTCAATGGAGCTACTTCCTCATATCAATTCTTCTTCCTATCAATGGTCTCTTCAAGCCATGACTTTATAAAGAGCACATTGATAGCAGACTACAATGAAGTAGGATAAAATAGGTTCCTTAGGATTAATGGAGTTGGCTTGCTCTAAGAAGCAATGACCTTAGTTACCAAAAGGGCTGAAGCATCCCCTTGGTGTGATGCGTCCTATTCCTACCATGGGGTTGATATCACCATCTAATTTAATGACATGGATAGGGGAAGATGGCTTGGCTAATAATTTTTCTTGTTCTTTCCCCTTATCCTTATCATCTTGCTACTCCCCAACCTTGTTGATGTTTGGAAGATAGCCAACTCTATAGGTAGGAGTGAGTGACACATTCTATTTTTGAGGCTAGTCTCCACCTTGGCCAATGGATTATAATGGCCCTATAGATGTTGATGTAGTAGCTGTGGCAATTGTTGTTGTAGTTGATTGGGTAGCTCTAGCTGATACTCCACCCATAAAACTAGTGCTTTCAGTCCTCTTCTTCCTTACTTGGATCCACTCCACCCATTTTTCTATTCTCTTGATTATCCCCTACATAAGAACCTCCATAGTGTCAATGACTAGATCTATAGGTGGATTAGACAAAATTGGGGCTCCTTTGATTTTCTTATAAGATGTGGCTTGCATATAGACTCCATCATCTACAAGGTTAGAAACATCAACATAATTGTTATACAATTTATTCTCATTAATGGTTAATCATGAATAAAACCTCTCCCAAGTTTGGTACTTGTTGAGACACCCAGACTAGAAGTCTTCACTATCCAAAACATGCCTATAAACATATCCCAACTTCAAGTGATCCCTTACAAAATTGACTAGATCATATTGAGGCTTGAGTACCTCATAGTCTAGTAATTGAATTTTTCTCTCAAAGATCTTCACCAAATTTCAAGCATCTGACCTGGAAGCACATGAATATGGGCCAACCACTATAGTGAAGTGAATCGTGACTATCTTCTTCACATTAGAACACAAGTGTTCACCTTAAGGATCTATTGACATAGTTTGACTAGAACCACCTTGTCTTTAGGATATCTTGGAAATCTCTTAGGAAATCCATTGTAAGATCCTATTCACAAATACTTGAAACTCAAAAACTGGATGAATGAGTAGGATCTAGATTGTCTTATGGCCAAAATTTTCTCTAGTGAGAATCTCTTTTTAGGGTAGCCATGCAATTGTTGGCATAGCCTCATTAACAACCACATACTCCTCATAGCTTCTTTGTAGCTACAGATGTGGGTAAAATTCACATATTTCTTTGTAGCTATAGATGTGGGTAAAATTCACATACTTTGGTGCACTCATCATAGTTTAGGATGCTAGGGAGGATGAGCCACAAATGGTGAGTTTCTAATGCATAGATGAGGTGTGAGGACATGTAGAACTGATTGAATCCTCTTGTTGAATTCAACCATGAGGCAGGCTCATCATAGATGAGATATTCCTAGTCGATCTCCATATCTTCAGCACATATTGCTTGTACTAGGAAGAAATGGTGTTCAATGAACTCCAAAATATCCTCCTTTTGTTTGAGTTCAAGGAGGAGCATGAGGATATCCACAATCTCTCTTTTTACATTCATGCCAAACAAGGTCTTCTACATTTTTCTTCTTCTTTGAGTAGCCAGTCTGGAACCATGTCCTCTACATATCTTCTTGTCTTAGTGTCTTCTTCTCATTGAACATAGACATAGAAGATCTGAAATCAATATCACAATATTTCTTCTTTACAGGAACACCAAATGCAGATTGCATTAGTGCATTGTTGATTGAGTTGAGAATAGATTGGTTAGGAAACAAAATTATCCTGATTTATAGGTTGCATCTCTCAATACATTCCTTTACTAACTCAGGTGCATGAACTACTATTGGAAAATTTGCTACTTCAACTAGTCCTCTCTCTTTAAGTTTCTAAGTGATTGGGTGAATGGGTTGAGAATTAAGTCTTCTATTAAGATCACCCAAATTGTAGAATTTGAAAGATGTATCTATAAGCTTTTTAACTCACTCTCTAGGATGATTAACTTATTGTAACCAACAACTATGATTGCCATTTTCTATGATTTTACATGATACAATTCTCAATAAACAGCCATTTAAATATACTTGAAGAAACCAATTGTAGGGAATTTTGATGAAAAAGGTATAGGAATTAGAATGTCGGTACCACACAAATGAAATTAAGTTTAACCAACAATTATAATAGTGGGATTTGCATTTAATTCCATGATCAATGCCTATTTAAATTTTTTGTTCATTTACATGTAAAATATTAGATTCTCAAAAGATCCATTACTTTAATTAAAGTAAAGTGATATGACTAAGAATCACTTAACACACAAATTCTTTAGCTTTATGGGAAGTGCCTTACTTTGTTTTGGAATCTGGAATATAGATATACTTGATAATGTTGACATATGCAGGAGAGGGAGAAACATAGCTTTTTTGTAAACCCATTTTCCTTCTATTCAAGATTGCAGCACGGGGAGGAATCCTTTTTCTTGCTTGCACACTTCATTCTTTCATTATCCACCAAAAGCTTTTAACACTTCATGTCCTTTATATTGGGGTTACATTTCTATCACTAACTTTTTTGGAAGTATGTTTTGAGAATTTCTAAGGAATATTCATAATTAAGAGTAACTTGACTTTCTATTTTCAAAGCACCAAGAGAAGTGCACTTTTTTTATTGCCTTGAAATGAAAATCCCCTTTCTCAACAACATTTTTGAGAATGAAGCACAACTGACAACACTTCATTCTTTCACCTCAATCTATTGGCCTCAAAGCTAGATCTTGAGTGTGCCTTACTGATTATGAGCGAATAAATAGTTCATTCAACATTTTTCTCACACTATTTGATCACTGGGACTAAGATTATACAACATCAGAAGTAGAACAAAACAACTTCACTTCATGAATAAGGAGTAAAAAACCTATAGACCCGTGTTCTCTTGTAGTACTTGATTTTTCCTCCACAAATTTGAATGAGATTCATTCTAGCTTCAATCCATAGCTTAGTAGGCCTTATTAACATCATATAATCATATTTTAATCTTGGTGATCACTATTACAACTTCATCTTTCAAATTCACACTCAATATAGCTTGCTTAAGGGGAAAATCAGCTTAGAAGCTCATAATTCATAGGACATGAAATGTTAGGGAAAGGTAGCAGAAAATGAAATGCAAAAAAACTTAATTCTCATTAGGAGCATGCTAGAACACATCCCAACCATACTTAGATCACCTAGATCCTGCATGCACTAAAAAAATAGGAAACCTACATTAGATTGTGGGTGAAGGTAATGTAAGGGATAATCATAAAAACAAAGAAAGTAGAATACTTTAGGAAAGATGAGAAGTAAGTGACCTAAAAGATACTTAGACATCACACTCACTTTCATACCAAAGACTTCAGGCTTAAAAGGGGAAGACTAAACCTAGGAAACAACTAGCTCTAACTAGGACTTAGACATTGTAAATGTCTTAGAAGGGACCTAGAATCTCTAGTTTTGCATAGCTAGAATGACAAACTACAATAGGAAACTAAACTAAGCATGCAATAGAAAGGAAAACTAACCTAGGAAAGAAGGAAACAAAAGCAAGGAAAGATGCAAAGAAAACCTATGTAGACTATCACTAACTACAAGGATTACATGCTTTTCAATTATAAATTTGGTAGAACTTTAGATCTTGGCCATTGTAAGAAAATGGAAGAATCTCTCCTAAAGGATACACCAGAATGAAAGAATTTTTCTAGTTTGCTTGCATAATCTCTAAAGGACCTTTCCAAAGGGAGTTGAACTTACAATGGCTACCTTTGGATTCATGCCTCCTATCCCACAATAGGACCAAATTGCCTTCCATGAAATTTCTTGTTGTGGCCATTTTATCAAAAAATATCTTCATACACTTCTAATGTTCTATAATATGATCGACCATCCTTTTACATTCTTCTTCTAGCTTAGTTAGGTACATAATGCACTTCTCAATCCATCTTGGAATATTGGATCCTCGATCACTTGTTGTAGTTTACAGATGGATAGCTCTAATGGGAGAGGAAAGCTAGCTTGAGCTCTATATACTAGCTCGAATGGGAAAATCCTAATTTCCTTCTTAGGTATTACTCTGCCTGTCGAAAACGCATCATGTAATTTCTTGTGTTAGTTCTTCTAGTTCTTAGAAACCAATTTTTTCATGATATTGATCAAGTTTTTATTGCTTGATTCTACTTGACCATTTCCTTGAGGGAAATAGTCAGATGGATAATTGAGATGTATGTTATTTTTGTAGTAGATTTTTATAATCTCTAGAGAAGAAAAGTAAGAGAGGTTATCCATGACAAGCTTTATTGGTACCCCAAACCTTATCAAAATGTTCTCCTTGATTAACTTTTAGATGACCTTAGAAGTAGTTTTCTTAGTTGGCTTGGCCTCTACCCATTTGGTGAAGTAGTCTGTAGCAGTGATGACATACAAATGACCAATAGAAGAGGATGGATTGATTGGTCTGATGAAATGAATTCGCCACTACTGAAATGGGCTTTCAATTACAACTTACTTTAGAGGTAGAGTAACTAATTGAGGTGCTGGAGGACATCCTACACTTGTCACACTTGTACACCCACTTATAAGAATCCTTGAACATGCCACACCAATAATAGAATTGCCTCAAAATCTTGTATGTTGTAACTATTGATGAAAAATGAGCACCATAGGCCTCATTGTGGAAACTATGAAGAAAAATTTCTTGTTGAGGTTTATCCACACATCTCAAGAAGGTTTCATTCATTGCTCTATTGTATAGTTGGTCATAATATATGATATACTTAGGTTATTTGATTTTGAGGTCTCTTTTCTTCTTGTATGTCAGTCCATCAAGGAAATCCCCATAAGTTAGAAAATAGGCAATGTTTGAGAATTGGGGATCTTGAAGATTGACCATTAGTGCCCTTGAAGATTCATCTTCTTGGCTCAAGTCTTGATTTTATGCAATTATCCTACACAAGCCATTCCCTCATACCAAGTTTGTTGGATTTAGGTTGATGTCATAATCTTAAACTTTTTCTATCCATGCACCTCTAGTTTTGTAACTTATTTCTTGTTGGGTCAATATGATTTTGACAATTGAATCAAGTACAAATACAATAGAATGAGAGTACAATACATAGAATATAAATTTTTTTAGTGCTCTTACTACTACATAGGCATGATTTTCCATTTGAGAGTATCTCAACTCATGCACTTTAAGGGGAGTACTCATGAAAGTAATTAGTGCTTGGATACCTTCCTTGTTTTCTTGCATGAGTATTGTAGATAGCATATGGTCTGAGGCATGATAGTACAATATGAATTCCTTAGTGTAATCTAGGCTTTGGCTATGGTGTCTTTAATTTGATCGAAAGACATTCTTCTAGAATCATTCCATTTGAAGCTTTGACTTCTTTTCATGATGCACGAACATCCTAGCCATTGTGTTATCTTGCTAATTCTATTGGTTGCTGCCGAGTTGCAACAATTGCTAAGTGCTAGTTATTTTGCAGTTCAAGTTGAATTAAGGTTATCCCACAACATGTTATCACTCAGGTTAGCAATTTATCTTATCTCACTCTGCAGTATGTTCTAAGTTCCATAGTGTGTGCTGAGCTATTCTTCATGTGCTGAGTGACTCTTCATGTGCCAAGTGGTTCTTCACATGCCAAGTTTTCTTGTTGATGTTGAGTGTCAACATTTTGGAGATGTTTTCTACATTTTTGGTGCGAGCTGACTTACAAGATTTATTTTGATCACAACATTTATGATAGATCTTGTCTTGAGATGTGTGAAGACCATTGTTGGGTTGGCTTTTTTATTTTGTAATGTTCTAGAATGTTCTCTAAGCTCTTTTGGTAAATATAGGGTGTTTTGGCTTAGAGTTAGAGTAGCTTTGGAGAAGCAATTTGAGAGAAATTTTTTTTGAAAGTAGTTGTAGGGAAAGTTTTCTCAAGTTTATAGACAAAGAACCAAATGTAAGGTAGTTTATAGCAGGAATTTGATGGAGTTGTGAGTGTGTTGATAGAGCACCAAATGTGAGGTAGTTTACACTTGGATCTCAGATAAAGTTGGAGAAGAGCTAGGGCTATGGTTGGAAAATAAGTAGATTGTTTGGTGGGCTTGCAAGCACAAGTTGAGATTTCCTTGGTGGTTTCTACCAAATTATTGTTATGTTATAGGTCTAGGCTAGCTAGGAATGAGTTAGATCTTGAGGGATCTTGCAGAATGAGTTTATGAGTAGAGCTAAGGCTATAGCTTGAGAACTAAAAAATAGCTTGGTGGACCTGAGGGTACAAGTGTGGATTCTTCTTGGTGTTCTTATCCAATTGTAGATCTAGACTACCTAGGGTTTGGATTGGATCTGGAGGGATCTTATGGAATTATTATTGAAATTACTATTATGTTTTTCCCTAACTTAGAAAACCTTATACCTGAGCATATTGCATGTAAATAGTTATTTTATAATACATAGTTGTGATTTGGTAATAGATCTTGCATTTTTGTTTCCTTTCTTTGTGTTTCCATTGTGTGGTTATATTTATGGGGGCTAGGACATCTCTTTTGGGGATTCTTCTTCCTTGCACTGTGTCAAGTGGTATTAGAGCTCAGTTGTTCTTGAGTGTGCAAGAAAATCACCAAAGTGTGAGGTGATTTGTACTAGGACCTTGATTGGGCAAAGTTTATCAGAGTGGAAGTTGTTCTTGAGTATGTGGAAAGATCATTGAAGCTGAGGTAGTTGACACCAAGACTTGGGTTGGAGAAGTAGATTTGAGAAGATCTTGGTCTAGTGGTGTATTGTTCTTTTTGTAGTCCTAGATCTCTTGGTTGTGAGGTGGTAGATCATATTTCTGACTTTCAATTGTAGAGGGCTTGCAAATGGATTGATGGATGCAACAATGAAAGACTGATCTTGTTTAGGCATGATCATAGAGAGTTTGTGTATTACATATCCTGTTGGAAAATGAAGATGGTGTAACTGAGAGGGGAGGGGTGAATCAGTTACCACAAAAACATTTTCAAAAGTCCCAAAGATGCCTTAAACTTAGTTGCTGCTGCTACAAAAATCACAGCTTAAAACTTGATAGGTGTTTAGTTAATTTATGAAGCATTTACTGAAATAAGCGACTATGCAAAAGAAAGTAATCATTAACACAGTAGACACCAGATTTACGTGGAAACCCAATATGGGAAAAACCACCAGCAACTAGTCACCAATTTTCACTCTTCTGAAGTGAGCCCTGTTAGGAGCCAACCCTGTTAAAGGTTACAAAACACACTGTTAGAGGATTTAATCACCCTGTTAGGAGTGGCCTTGTAAGAGGTCTTTTTGAACAATTCAACTGAATTTCCACCCTGTTAAAGGATTTATGAAATGGCTGTTAAACCAACTCTGTTAGGAGATTTTGGAATCACTGTTACAATGGTTAGAAAGCAACAATGAATGATCTGAAAATACATGCAACTTATCTTGCTAAATACAGATCTCAGTTTAGCTCCACGAGATCCTTACTAATCAAATATATATCTCTGCAGCTCCAAGATTTTCCTCTGCTCAATTCTGCTTAGGCACACGCAAGTCTCTTCCTTGCACTTCCTTGCATTTTTCGTATATTCATTCTCTCCACTTGTTTTTTTTCATCTTGAGCACCTCTTTATATATTATTCATAATACCAGGTCGGCCCAACCAATTTGTTAAAACAATTCCAAAGTCGGCTTGCCCAACCAACTTGACTAAACATATTCTAAAGTCGGCTTGAACAAAAAAAACTTTCACTGGCCGACGCTACTCGGTCAATACAGAACAAAAACTTCCTTCCTGTGTTAACCGGTAGAACTTGGTAAGAACTACAATTATCGAGAAATTCGGTAATCCTGCCACTTCCTTCTGAAACTGACTGGACTCGGTAAAAGCTGTCTTCGACTACCGAGTAAGCTTGGTGAAAACTCAGCTTTCCTTAGCTTACCGTGCGAACTCAGTTAACACTTAATTGTTCGTTACAAAATCCTTTGATACCCGAGTGATCTCGGTAAGAACTAAACTTTCCTTAGCTTACCGAGTGAACTCGGTTAACACTAACTCACCGTGTGACATACCGAAATGCTCGATATACACTGCAAAAGGATTTTACTGACCAACTGAGCTCGATAGACTCTGTAAACTATTTTTCTGGTTGATAGAACTCGGTAGACTCTGTCTGATAACTGATATGACATTTGTGTAACATCAAAGACAATACACAATTACTTAATTGTATCCAACAATCTCCCTCTTTGGCATTGATGGAAACACAACATGTCATAGCAGAAATGAAATTTGAAAGCAAGTCTACTGCAACACAACACAATTAACAATTCTCCCTCTAAGATAGAGAACTCTCCCTCTTACAGTAATCTCCCTCTGTGAAGAAATTACTTAATCAAATTTTGGATTTCGGAAAAGATATGACAGTAAAACTCTCCCTCTTTGACAACACATGTCAAAGACCATGAATTTCATTGTACCTTTAGTACTGATTCATATGCAATATTTCCTTGATTTGCTACATCAACTGATAATTGTTCAATTTTGTAAGAGCTGATGCATCACTAAAACTTATTTTAGTGAACTTCAGATAGGGGAATAACCCCTAACTTACCTCTAAGATACAAAAATGCATCCTTAGGTAAAGGCTTTGTGAATATGTCAGCAATCTGTTCCTTTGTATGTACATATTCCAATCTGATTTCCTTGTCCTGCACCAATTCTCTGACAAAGTGATACTTGATTACAATGTGCTTAGTCTTAGAATGCATTACTGGATTTTTAGATATATTGATTGCACTTGTGTTATCACAAAACATGACGACTGGTTCCTTGATTTCCATCTTCATGCCTTGTAGCAATTGCTTGAACCAAACAATATTAGAACAGTTTACTGCTGCAGCAACATACTCTGCCTCTGCTGTTGATTGAGCTGTACAGTTTTACTTTTTGCTTATCCAAGAAACCAACCTCTTTCCAAGAAAGAATGCACCTCCACTTGTGCTTTTTCTGTCGTCAAGGTTTCCTGCCCAATCAGCATCAGTAAACACTTTTAAGTCTAGGTTTCCTCCAAGTTTATACCATAATCCATAATCTTCAATTCCTTTCAGATATCTCATTATTCTCTTGATTGCCATCATGTGATTTTCTCTTGGTTTGGCTGAAAATCTTGCCACAATTCCAACTGCAAGAGCAATATCTGGCCTAGTATGAACTACATATTGCAACTTTCCAATTATAGATATGTACAATGTCTTATCTATTTTCTTTGAATTATCTTCTTTGGTAAGTTTTAGTCCAGTACACATGGGAGTTCCAACTGGTTTACAGTCTTCCATACCAAACTTTTTCAATATCTCTTTGATATATTTTGCTTGAGTGATGTAGATGCCATTCTTGTTCTGCTGAATTTGAAGTCCCACAAAGAATTTGATTTCACTGAACATTGACATTTCAAATTCCTTGCTCATTTGTTCTGAAAATTCTTTGCAAAGATCATCATTCCCTGTAAAAATAGTATCATCTACAAATATTTCTGCCAGGACAATCTTATTTTCTGGTCCTTCCTTGATATACAAACTACTGTTATCATTATTTCTTTGAAATCCAATTTGAATAAGATAGCTATGCAATCTTTCATACCATGCTCTAGGGGCTTGTTTCAGACCATACAATGCCTTGTGCAATTTGCAAACCATGTTCTTTTTATCTGGATCAATAAAACTTTCAAGTTGTTCAATGTAGACCTCTTCATCCAGTATACCATTTAGAAATGCTGACTTGACATCCATCTAATAAACTTTAAATCTTTTGTAGGCAGCATATGCTAGTAAGGTTCTAACACCTTCCAATCTAGCAACGGGAGCGAAAGTTTCTCCATAATCTATGCCTTCTTCTTGAGAATATCCTTTGCACACTAATCTAGCTTTGTTTCTTGATACTTTACCATTTTCATCCAACTTATTTCTGAAAACCCACTTTGTACCGATTACATTTTTGTCTTTAGGCCTGGGTATAAGAGTCCATGTTTTGTTTTTCTCTATCTGCTCTATTTCTTCATTCATTGCTTCAATCCAATTATCATTTTCTAATGCATCTTTGACAGTTCTAGGTTCAAAATCAGCAAGTAAACAAGTACCCTTCAACTTACTTCTTGTGATGGTTCCATCAGATTTATTTCCAATGATCTGATCTGCTGAATGATGTCTCCTGACATATTTGGCTAGAACAGGTTCTTTTTATTTTGGATGATTTTTGTCGTTATCTTCTTGCATTTCTCCTCTTTGCTCGGTTTGGTCTGGCTCGGTATCAACTGGCACGATATGTACCTGCTCGGTTACCTCAGGCTCGGTAATCTCTAACTCGGTATTTTCTGACTCGGTAGAAGTTGGATCGGTAGATGTTTCCTGCAACTCGGTTAGTGATGACTTGGTAGAAGAAGATTTCTGATTCTTAGATGCAGTTGATATTATATCCGAATCACTGAAGATGAATCTTTTGTAATCTTCTGGTTCTTTTCTGCTTTCTTCTTCAGTCTTTTCTGCAAATTCATCAACTTTCACATGTATACTTTCTATGACTTTGTGAGTAGATAAGTTTAAGCATCTATATGCTTTACTCTTACATGAGTATCCAAGAAATATACCTTCATCACCTTTTACATCAAATTTTCCTTTTCTAGATTCTTTCAAGATATAACATTTGCTTTCAAATACTTTCAGATAACTTACATTGGGTTTATAGCCATACCATATTTCGTAGAGAGTTTTGAATGAGTCCTTTTTTAACTGTACTCGGTTTAAGGTATGAACTGCTGTACTGATAGCCTCCTTCCAGTATTTGATAGCAACATTCTTTTCTATCATCAAGGTTCTTACACAATCCATGATGGATCTGTTCCTTCTTTCAGCTATGCCATTTTGTTTAGGTGTACCTGGTGCTGAAACCTGTCTTTTGATTCCTCTTTCAATACAAAAGTTATTAAATTCATGTGAAATAAATTCACCACCTCTGTCTGACCTTAGGCATTTCAATCTTTTCCCTGTTTCTTTTTCTACTCTTGTCAAATACCATTTGAACTTTTCAAATGCTTTTGATTTGTTCCTTAGGTACATGATGGTCATCATTCTTGAATAATCATCAACAAAAAGAATGAAATATTTTTCACCAGTATAGCTTTTAGTTTCAATAGGTCCACATAAGTCAGTATGCACAATTTCTAATAAATCTTCAGACTGATAATTTTTGCTTTTGAAACTAGACTTACCCATCTTTTCAATTTGACAATTCTTGCATAAACCGACCTCTAGTTTCTTTAAATCAGGAATGCCTCTCACTTTCTTGAATTTTATTATCTTTACCAGATTGTCAAAATTCACATGACATAATCTTTTATGCCATAACCAACTCTCTTCTATTTGAATAATAAAACATGAATGTTCATCAAGTTCAAGATAGAACAAGTTACCTTTAGTTTGAATACCAGATCCAATCAGCTTTCCTTCACCATTCAGCAGTCTTGCTTTGCCTTGGATGAATTCTACTTTGAGTCCATTGTTGAGTAACTGTGCCACACTCAATAAATTGTGCTTTAGTCCTTCTACCCAATAAGCATTATCACATACAAGTTCCTGGGTTAGAGTGATTCTTCCTTTTCCTTTGATGCAACAAGGTTCATTGTTTCCAAATCTTACACTGCCACCATCATACTCTTCAAATTGATAAAACTTTGTTTTATCTCCAGTCATATGATGTGAGCAGCCACTATCAATGATCCATGTATCATTTTTACTTATGTGAGAGATGAGTGCCATTTCTTCATTGTCAGATTCATCTTTTACAGCAATGTAAACAATCTCATCCTCTTCTTCATCATTAGAATCATTAGAATCTTTAGCCATAAAACATGATTTCTTACTTTTATCTTTAAATGATTTGAAATCTTTCTTACTATTCCATTTATTATCTTTCTTTTCATCTTTATCTTTCTTGTTTGGACACCTTGCAGCAATATGACCGACTTCTTCACATGAAAAGCAGATTAGAGGTACTTTACCTCTGTATTTACCTCTTCCTCTTGAATATTTCTTTGCAAGTAGGGCTTCAATTACTTCAAGGTCGCTATCAGAGCTCTGATCTGATTGATCTTCACTTTCTGACTGAGATTCCTTCTTCTTTTTGCCTTTGTCCTTGAGTGAGAGCTTGGCTTCAAATGCAGACTCAATGTTCTTTGCAGCTGGAACATAATTATCAAAATTATCTAATTCAAATGCTGTCAATCTTCCAACTATGGCCTCTAGGTTTATCTTGTGATTGGCCTCACACCTTCTTTCTTGAATGGCTGATACCCTGATGGCATAAACTGGAAGTAGAGTTCTAAGAACTTTACTTATGACTGTCTCTTCACTGATACTTCCTCCAGAAGCTTTGATAGCACTGACACATGCTTTAGTTCTTTCAACATATTTGGCAATATTTTCATCTTCTTTCATTTTCATCTGATCGAACTGTCCTCTCAGACTTTCAGCTTTGGCTCTTCTTACATTGTCATCTCCACCATAGATCTCTTTCAGTCTTTCCCACATTTCATAGGCAGTAGTGCAGTCCTTGACATCATCAAACTCTTCATAACTCAAGGTAGATGCAATATCAATCATCATAATGTTATGAGTCTTCTTTATAGCAATGTCATTGACTGATAATGTACCTGATGGTTCTACATATTTCTCATCAATATATTTCAGACCAGTGTCACCAATGGAAGCTAGATGAAGTCTCATTAATCTCTGCCATGCTGAGAAGTTGTTTCGGTTAAGCCTTGGGATTTCCCTCTTATAAGACATCTTGATCTTTGGCTTAGATCTTTGAAATCTTCTCCTGCAAGCACCAAAAGCTCTGATACCAATTGTTGGAAAATGAAGATGGTGTAACTGAGAGGGGAGGGGTGAATCAGTTACCACAAAAATATTTTCAAAAGTCCCAAAGATGCCTTAAACTTAGTTGCTGCTGCTACAAAAATCACAGCTTAAAACTTGATAGGTGTTTAGTTAATTTATGAAGCATTTACTGAAATAAGCGACTATGCAAAAGAAAGTAATCATTAACACAGTAGACACCAGATTTACGTGGAAACTCAATATGGGAAAAACCACCAGCAACTAGTCACCAATTTTCACTCTTCTGAAGTGAGCCCTGTTAGGAGCCAACCCTGTTAAAGGTTACAAAACACACTGTTAGGTGTGACCCTATTAGAGGATTTAATCACCCTGTTAGGAGTGGCCTTGTAAGAGGTCTTTTTGAACAATTCAACTGAATTGCCACCCTGTTAAAGGATTTATGAAATGGCTATTAAACCAACTCTGTTAGGAGATTTTGGAATCACTGTTACAATGGTTAGAAAGTAGCAATGAATGATCTGAAAATACATGCAACTTATCTTGCTGAATACAGATCTCAGTTTAGCTCCATGAGATCCTTACTGATCAAATATATATCTCTACAGCTCCAAGATTTTCCTCTGCTCAATTCTGCTTAGGCACACGCAAGTCTCTTCCTTGCACTTCCTTGCATTTTTTGTATATTCATTCTCTCCACTTGTTTTTTTTCATCTTGAGCACCTCTTTATATGTTATTCATAATACCAGGTCGGCCCAACCAATTTGTTAAAACAATTCCAAAGTCGGCTTGCCCAACCAACTTGACTAAACATATTCTAAAGTCGGCTTGAACAAAAAAAACTTTCACTGGCCGACGCTGCTCGGTCAATACAGAACAAAAAATTCCTTCCTGTGTTAACCGGTAGAACTCGATAAGAACTACAATTACCGAGAAATTCGATAATCCTGCCACTTCCTTTGGAAATCGACTGGACTCGGTAAAAGCTGTCTTCGACTACCGAGTAAGCTCGGTGAAAACTCAGCTTTCCTTAGCTTACCGTGCGAACTCGGTTAACACTTAACTGTTCGTTACAAAATCCTTTGATACCCGAGTGATCTCGGTAAGAACTAAACTTTCCTTAGCTTACCGAGTGAACTCGGTTAACACTAACTCACCGTGTGACATACCAGAATGCTCGGTATACACTGCAAAAGGCTTTTACTGACCAACTGAGCTCGGTAGACTCTGTAAACTGTTTTCCTGGTTGATAGAACTCAGTAGACTCTATCTGATAACTGATATGACATTTGTGTAACATCAAAGACAATACAAAATTACTTAATTGTATCCAACATATCCATGGTCTTTGACTTGTGATGTGGCTTTGGATTGTTCATGCAAGGTGATAGGTAGTGATCTAACTTGCAAACAATTTGGTTTTATCACAAGGAGTGTGGGAATGATTTGTTGCAAAGGATTCACAAAGATCATGGAAAATGGCTCTAAGAGGATTGGACCCTAAGATGATTGCAAATCTCTATGATGATGTAGAGAGGAGGTTATTTGAGATGTTTTCTTAGTTTGAAGCTAGCTTGGTTGATCGAGCTAAGGAGGAGGTTGCTTGGTGTGAAGCTAGCTCAGTTGATCAAGATAAGGACATGATAAGGAAGACATTCTCTAGATGTTTGTGGAGTTGGAGTCTACCAATCTAGAAGAGAGTTGTCTAGTTGGTTAAGAGATTGTTCATGAGAGAAGTTGGCATAGCAAGGTTGTGGTGGAAGAGTTTGGTTTTGTTGATCAATTTGTGGAATCTGATACAAAACTTGTAGAGAACCTTGAGGCTATTGCTGAGGATATTCCAAACTTGTTAATGCTGGGATGGAGGTTGGTTTTCATGAGTAGTCAGTTAGATTTGATATGGAGATTACAAAGCACTTGGTCATGGATGATTTGGTTGGTGTTGGTGGTGACTGGAATACTATAGAGCATCTTGTTGTGAGCAATGAGATTGTTGGTGTTGTGAGTTTGGCATGTGTTGATGGAGATCTACATATTGTTGTCAATATGGATTTTGTTGTTGGTGTGGATTCACTAGCTATTGATGTGGATGAGGATTTGTTGATGAAGCATTATGTTTAGTTTGTTCTTGTGAGTAAGCATACTGATTGGATGGTTGAGGTTATGGTGTTTGACAAAATGATGTAGATGTGGATGATTTGCAGATTGGTTTTCTTGTCCCTATTGGAGTGGAAGCCTTTGGTGAAGATGAAGATGGTTGTTGATCTTTCTTTGGGCATCAAGTGTAGGACACACTTTTTTATTTACTTGGGGAGTCTAATGCAGGAGCATCCTAGCTATTGTGTTATCCCATTCATTTTATTGGTTGTTGTCAAGTTGCAACAATTGTCGAGTACTAGTTCTTTTGTAGTTTAAGCTGATTTGAGGTTATCCCATGTCATTTTAACACTCGAGTTAACATGTTATCCCATCTCTCTCTGTAACATGTGCTGAGTTTCATAGTGTGTATCAAGCTATTCTTCATGCACCGAGTGACTCTTCATGTGATGAGTGGTTCATGTGCCAAGTTTTCCTATTGATGCTAAGTATCAAAATTTTGGATGTGTTTTCTACATTTTTGGTGCAAGCCAAATTACGAGATTTATTTTTATCATAATATCTATGATAGATCTTTTCTTGGGATGTGTGAAGATCATTTTTGGGTCAATCTTTTTGTTTTATAATGTTATATAATTTTCTGTAAGGCATTTTGGCAAGTATAAATAGGGTGTTTTGGCTTAGAGTTAGAGAAGCTTTGGAGAAGCAATTTGAGAGGAGAGATTTTTGGGAGTAGTTCAAGGGAGATTTTTCTTGAGTCTATGGACAAAGCACCGAATGTGAGGAAATTTACAATAGGATTGTAATGGAGTTGTGAGTGTGTGGATAGAGCACCAAATGTGAGGTAGTTTACACTTGGATCTTGGATAAAGTTGGAGAAGAGCTAGGGCTATGACTGGAAAACAAGGAGATTGCTTGGTGGGCTTGCAAGAACAAGTTGAGATTTCTTTGACAGTTTCTACTAGATTGCTATTATTTTATAGGTCTGGGCTAGCTAGGATTGAGTTGGATCTTGTAGAATGAGTTTGTGAGTAGAGCTAGGGTTGCGGCTTGAGAACCAGAGAATAGCTTGGTGGACCTAAGGGTATAGGTGTGGATTCTTCTTGGTGTTCTTATCTAGTTGCAGATCTAGACTAGCTAGGCTTTGGATTGGATCTGAAGGGATCTTGCAAAACTATTATTGTAATTGCTATTGTATTTGGCCCTAACCTAGAAGGCCTTAGAGCCAAGCATATTGTATGTAAATAGTTATTTTATAATAAAGAGTTGTGATTTGGTATCAAATCTTACATTTCTCCTACCTTTTTTTGTGCTTCTGCTATGGGGTTATATTGCTGGGGGCTAGGACATCTCCTTTGGGGATTGTCCTACCTTATACTGTGTCATTTCATCATATAGACTATGGATTTGTTGATTTCAAAAAAATCATGGATGAAACATCTTAGAAAGTTCACCTATCCAAAGAATGATTTGACTCCATATTTTCTTACCAAAAAATTAAGTTTTTGTATAGCTCTAACAAATTTTGGGTAAATCTTGATGCCTTCCTGGGAGACCATGTGACTTAGTAGTTTTCCTTCTATAACACAAAATACTGATTTGTTGGGATTGAGTGAAATCCCATGTTCCTTGCATCTTTTCAACACTTTCTCTAGGTCCCTTAGATGATTTTCTCTTTCCTTGGAGAATGCTATCAAATCATCCAAGTAGATAAAAATGATCTTATCCTTTAGTTTAGTGAAGGATGAATTCATTTCCCTTTGAAAGGTGACATCAACATTAATGAGCCTAACGGGAATTCTATTATATAAAAACATTCCCCAAGGAGTGGTGAATGTAGTCTTAAACTAATCTTCTTTTTTTACCTCAATATGGTTGAAAAACAAAAATCCATCTAGCATGGACATCATTTTAGAGCTGGCCATTATTTGTAGTAGATGATCCATATTGGGAAAATCATAATTTTCCTTTAGAGATACCTAATTCAAATTCCTAAAATCCAATCAAATTCTAATCTCACCACTCTTTTTCTTGACCTAGACAATGTTGATCATCCATGTTGAATGGTGTATGGGGTAGATAATTCTTGCTTCTAGCATCTTGTGAACTTCCCTAAAGATGGCATCTGAGACCATAGTGTTGTAGTTATATTTGTTTTTCCTAAAGGGAGTGGCTTCAATATTGTGATGAATTTTATGCTTTAATTCACCATTCATAAAGGTCATTAGGTCTTCATATCCCCAAGAAAATACATCTTGGTATTTTGAAAACAATCCTTGTGCTTTTTCCCTTTCTTCCTTTGAGAAACTACTACTAATATTAACCAAATTGCGTTTATATTCGGTGCCAATGTCCATCCCTTCATATTCTCTGGAAGTTCCACCTTTTCTTCTTCTCTCCTTTCTAATAAATGCATCATGCCTATTAAATAGTTTCTCAAGGGAAATAAGATGTCAGGGGATCTTGTTACCTTTGAGTTATTCAACTCCAAGCTCCAACTCTTTCTTTGTGTTAGGGGAGAAATATTTGTAGGCATTTTCCCTCCCTTCAAAGTATTAGTGACTGAAAGGTTTAGATCCTTCCAAGAAAGATTGGATCTACTTATCATCATTGAACACTTTCCAATTCTCAATGTTGTTAGGAACGGTTGGATTGAACAAGACTTATATCTTGTACTAATTATTTTTAAAAAATGGATAGGGAAGTAGCAATGAGGATGAGTCAACCAATAATTCTACCCTTGCATTCTGCTCCCTTGGAGCCACTTGAATTGAGAAGGTGTCCAGGTGCTTAATCTCATCCTAGATCCCATTTCTATAATTCTTGAGCCTAGAATTCTTTACGGTGTACTAAGCTCAAACTTGTTTTACTATAAGCTCTGTGTCTCCTTGCACTTTTAAGACTTTCACTCCTCTCTACCTTGCACTAGTAATACCTAAAAACAAGGCTTCATACTCTGCTATATTATTGGTGCTTTGAATTGCAACTTGTATGCAAGTTGAGTTATATCTCCATTTGGGGATACAAGCACTACACTAGCTCCGAACCTAATAGTAGCGCAACTACCATGGAATTATAGGGTCCAAATATCCAAGTTGCTAGAAGACTTTGTCTGTTCCTCAGAATAATTGAAGTTAGAGAACATGGAATTTCCAAACTCCATTTCTTGATATAAAATTTGCACCTTCAGATCATTAGACTTCAAGACCTTGAATTTGACCTTCTCCTCAGGTTCCCACTTGATCTTTTTGTTACCCATGAAAATTATGGCATGAGACCAATCCATATTGATCTTCACTCCCATGTCCTTGAAAAAAAAATTCTACTCAAAATTATACTATAGCTAGCCAAAATATCTACTACCAAGATGGTTAGCTTTATTTTGTTTCTAGGATGAGTGACCAATGCTACTTGTATATCTTTCACTTGACATATTAGAGGGAACTACTTTGCATCCATGGAATAGCAACATCGAATTTTTTTAGTAAGGGTCAAGCCAAGGGCATGAGAAACTAAAGAGGGTATGGAATTATTAGAAGCTCTAGAATCAATTATGTAGTTACTAAGCTTATAGCCATTTACATACAAGGACACATAGAATGGGCCCAACTTCTAACTAGGGGAAGTAGCCAAAAATGATGCTTCTTCCTCTTTGAATTGCATAGGAAAAATAGGATCTTCATTAGCTAGTGGGCCACTATCTAATTGAGGTTGGTCATTGCTAATGGTAGAATTGACATTAGGCTAGGTTTTTGCATTAGCATCACCTTTACAATAATCCACTAGCTTTTGTAATTCAACAAGATGAGTTTTGAGATAATCAAGGGGAGACAATTGGATATGAACATCCTTACATATTGTATTATGTCAAATGAGGATTAAGGCTCACCATTTGGATTGAACCTTGATTTCTCTTTCCTCCAAGATGAGGAAGTGGATGCTCCAACTACATTTGGTAAATGGCTAGTGGCTGTGTTATGGGAAGGAACAAAGTTCATTATGTTCTTCTCTCTCTAAGTTCTCATGGCCATGGTCATTTTGAACTTGATTCATACTCCAAAAAGAATGTTCCAAAGTTGCCATGAGGTGTAGAATTGTCTTTACTTTTGAGTTACTCAATGGTTGTCTCACTACTAGTAGTGAGCTTCTTATATCTATTCATTTATGGGTAGGAATCACCACTATGATCCCCTCATAGATGAAAAATGCACATATTTTTCTTCTTGGGAGGTGCCTCAATAACAAGCTTTTGCTAAGCAGATGAAAATTGTAATGGTCTACCTTCATGTGGCCTTCAGGAACATCTTGAAATGGTTGTTGGAGTGATGGAATGGACTCTCCTATTTGTCTCTTCATGTAAATCATTTCATTAGAAATTTTTTGAAGCATTTCTTTACTATTGTTAGTTACACTAGGGGCAGAGCTTGTTGAGGTTCCACTCTAAATTTCTCTTTTCTATTTCTTGACTGATATCAAATCATCCTCCAATTTGATTGCCAAGGTCTAAGTGGCTAGAAAATTAGCCAAATGTGAACATCTAATTTGAAAGCTTATGTTGGGGGGCATGGAGCTAATGAAAAATATCTTTTGGTTATCAATAGTTAGTCTCCTTGTAGTGGGAATCCTATTGACCAATTTGTTAAATTTTGCAATGAAGTCTCCCATAGGAATGTTGGCTTCCTTCTTTATCTAGGTAAGTTGAGTCAACATAGTATGATCATCCTCTATACTCTTATAGCACACTTCAAACCAGTTCTGCATGTCATTCTAAGGCATGATACATCCTACTTGAAGGTATTGAAACTAGTTAGCTGCATTGTCAACCAAGGTTTCCACAAACATCCTCACTGCTACATCTTCATGTTGAGGACAAACAACATTGTGTGTAGAAAAGAAAGCCATGATGTTCTCATTAGAAGAGACCTTCCCATCACCATTTAATTTGTGAAAATTATTTCAAGAAGCTCTAGGGAGGTCATTGTTGGCAGCAAGTTACAAAGGGCCAATAACATTATGCTAGGAAACAATCATTGAGGTAGGGAGGATTACTTATATAGCCTAAAAAGTGAAAATAGTAGGGGTCACTATTCTATGAAGAGTGAGGGCATTTCACAATGATGGGATTTGAGTGTGGAAAATAGGAGGAGAAGATGAATGGTTATGCATCTGGGAAATAGGGTGACATGATGAAAAAAGAGTACTATAGATACCTTGACATACTAGATCTTGAGAGTGGGTTCTCCCTCTTCCTATAGGATCTTCCAATATAGGGAACTCAAATTCATACAATTCTTTGAACATAGGGTTGACTTGACCTTTACCACAAGCATTGTGGGTATATGTAGAATCTAGGGTAAACTATCTTAGCTCATAATGGGTGCACTTCTTTTAATCTTCTTTCCCATAAAACTCCCTGCCAATATGCAACATTAGCTTCCTCACTTTCAAGGGTGAAGCTTACTCTTCTATATTGGTCAAGGGACTTTCAATTTTTCCAAATGAGGGTATTTAGGTGATTTATTATGTCCTCTTGTTTATCCTAGAAATTGATGTTAGGTTGCATTACTAGGATTT
Source organism: Cupressus sempervirens (assembly GCA_028749045.1). Taxonomy (NCBI): domain Eukaryota; kingdom Viridiplantae; phylum Streptophyta; class Pinopsida; order Cupressales; family Cupressaceae; genus Cupressus; species Cupressus sempervirens. The sequence goes on from CM053784.1 coordinate 129,088,138, forward strand.
GTTTGATTTATTCCTCATGAGGCAATGCCATTTCTCCTTACAAGTTTTTATGCATGACTCAACTATTTGAGCACCACAGAGATAATCTATAAGTTTCTTAGTAAAGCCAAAGACATACTTACTTAAGAGAACTTAGGACATATGAGTATTTTCCTAGTAGAGTCACCAAAACTATTGGTTAACAATTTGTCTTCCTTATCTTTTTGGTTTGTACCTTGACTCTTAACTTGCCCAATGACCTATGGAGGAAAAAGATGTTAACAACAAAATGGTTCAATGTAGTAATCTATCAAGGACCCATGAATTGAAAGGTACAAATCCCTTTTAATTGCAAGATATGAAATGAATTTTTTTTTTTGGGTTTTACGGGTATGCTCTTAACCAAAGAGTAGAAGAGAAAAAAACCATGTTTCTCAACACTTTAAACAACCTACGCAATTAAACAAGGGACTAACTCACAACATGAAATCTATTCTAACCTACAATGCAATGAATGGAAACATGTATAACTAGCTATAATAGCAGGAAGAAAGGAAAAGATGGTGAAATAGGTAATTCATGAACTACACAATTAGCTAATGTTTTGACAATACCTAGATTTTCTATCACTCAACTTCTTCACACACTAGTTCCTGACTTTTTTATGCAACTAACTATACTAAACACATAAACTATGACATACAACATAGAGAATAGAAGAGAACCTTATGCTAAAGGGAGTAAGGGATATAATCTATTCAATGAAGGAAACAAAACCAAGTTCATTCACATCCATTCAATTCTCAACATTAGCACATTCATTCCATATGCTATATTAAAACTAAATGAATAAAAAAACTTGAAATGGAACCAGAGTCATAGACAGTAGTCCCAACTACAATGGTTTTCCCAAGTAAATTTGGTTGATCTTATTAACATCATAAAAGGTTACATATATAGGCCTACTCAAAATGGATGGTTACATTGGATGATTGCTTTGCAAAGCATCTCTGAAAAAAATCAACTAAAAATAGGACAAGCTTGAAGCATTGTCCATTACAGAGTCTAAAAAAATGCCATGAATGGCTACAAAAAGAAAGAGAAGGGGAAGAATAAAAAATGTCTAGAAAAGCATTAGAACATCATGTCTTCTTAGGAGTAACTAATTTAGCTCTATAAGATTTCATAGCTTTAGTAACTTTTTCTAGCTCTTTGACATCTAAAATGATGATGTTGTCTACTCAGTCCATCCAGTAGTCATGCATCTCTATAAATTCATCTATTCTAGTCACCCTTAACTAGAATTTCTTTGTTTGTCTCCTTGTGATTGCATCCACTACTGAGAGTTCCAAAATCTTGGACACTTGGAAGTTGAGTGGGTCAATGGCTTCATCGACAAATGCCATGAACTTTAATTTCACTCTCTCAATATGTAGGATATTTCCATTAGTGGACACAAAGGACTTTGTGTGCAATATCTTCAATTATTGAAACAACTTTTCAATGACCTTTTGCACCAGGTCATGGACATTCTTGAGCTCATTTATAGATCTCATGGAGCTTTCTATAGCAAACTCCAAGGATTTTTTCTAGTGAAATAGTGACTCCTTTCCTATCTTAAGGATCCCATGAGCAATGACCACATTTGTCTTCATGTCTATTACTTCTTCTAGAAGGGCCAATTTCTCTATCAGCTTCTCTGCTACCTTCTACATGCGTGTCTGATGATTTGAAGTTGCTTTCTTATGAGCATCCAACACCAAGATTCCCTAATTTTGAACTAGTGGGGGACCTTGAGGCTTGATCTAATCTACCCATGCTCATCCAAATTTCCCAAATTTCCTTTCTTGTTATAGCTTTAGGAGTACATTTATATTATCCTCTACATTTGGGTCAAATTGACTTGACAAAGTGCTCCTAAGTGTAGTCCTTATGTATTCCATTAATTTTCTATTTGAGGCTTTCAATATTTCCTTATCTGCTCTAAGCTCTTCAAGGTTATCTTCAATTTTCTCATTGGTAGACTTCCACATGTTCACCATGGAGTCATGAAATGTAATGCCAAGATCTATTATTCTACTTTGGAAATCATCCTTTGAGAGCTCATGAAATCTTCGTTCTTTCTATGGCTCAACAATCTCAACTAGCATATGGCCAATCGTTGAATTTGTAGCTAGTGTAACAATTATCTTATGCTTCTTCATTTTCATGGATGACTGAGAGGAGGTGACTTGTGTGATCAAGTGCTTCAACTAAGGTACTTCATATCTCCTCTTCTTCCTATCAATGGACTCTTCAAGCCATGACTCTATAGAGAGCAGATTGATAGTGGACTTCAATGTAGTAGGATGAAATAGCTTCCTTAGGATTAATGGAGTTGGTTTTCTTTAAGAATCAATAGGGAAGGTAGCTACCTTAGTTACGAAAATGGAAAAGGTATCCCCTTTCTGAGATGTATCATGTTCTTGGCCATCCATTGGGTTAGTGTCACCATCTAGATTGATGAATTGGACAAGGGAAGATGGCTTGGCCATTGATTTTTCTTGTTATTTTCCCTTATCATTATGATCCTACTTCTCTCAAACCTTCTCGATGTTCAGAAGAGAGCCATCTCCATAGGTAGGAGTGAGTGGAAAATTATTTTCTAGAGCCTAGTCTCCACCTTGGCCAATGGGCTATAATGGTCCTACAAATGTTGATGTAGTAGCTGTGATGGTTGTTGTTGTGATGGACTGGGTCATTCTAGCTGATACTCCATCCATCTAGTGCTTTCAGTCCTCTTCACCCTTGCTCAGGTCCACTCCACCGGTTTATATATTCTCTTGATCATCCCCTATATAAGAACCTCCATAGTGTCAATGAATGGATCTACAACTAGGGTAGAAAAATTGGGGTTCCTTTGATCTTCTCATAGGATGTGGGGTGCATATAGGCTCCATCATTTGTAAGGTCCAAAACATCAACATAATCATTATACAATTTAATCTTGTTAATGATTAATCATGACCAAAAACTCTCCTAGGTTTGGTACTCATGTAGATACTCAGACTAGAAGTCTTAAATATCCATCACATGCCTGTAGGCATATCCCAACTTCAAGTGATCCCTTACAAAGTTAACTAGATCATATTGAGGCTTGAGTACTGCACAATCTAATTATTTAATTTTTCTCTCAAAGCTCTTCACCAAATTTTGAGCATCTAACCTAGAAGAACATGAATATAGGCCAACCACTATAAGGTAGGGAATCTCAACTATCTTCTTCACATTATAACATAGGTGTTCACGTCAAGGATCTATCAACATAGTTTGACTAGAACCATCTTGTCTTCTAGATATCTTGGTAACCACTTAGGAAATCAATCATAAGCTCCTAATTATAAATAGGAGAAACTCAAAAATTGGATGAATGAGCATCCAAATTGGCTTATGGCCAAAATTGTCTCTGGTTATAATATCCTTTTGGGGCATCCTTGCAATTTTTGGCATAGTCTCATTGTAAAAGCATCATTAACAACCATATACTCCTTGTTGGTGTTTGAAAATGCTAGAGGGTTTTCAATTATCCCACTCAGAAACTGACATATCTAGGGGCAACTAACTCCCATTTTCAACATGCCATTTCTGACAATAGGCCAACTATAAGGCATGATCCTTCTTCTACTTCAAGCTCTACTAAACCTAGGTGGGTAGACCTCAAATTCAAATGATACCGTACCAATGCAAAAACATATCCCTAAATCTATTAAGTAGATTTTACCCTTATTTCTCCTAATGTATTATGAAATGACACAGATATACAATAGCTAAATGCAAATCTATGAATCTCAGAAGCTGAGTGAGGGCATTATATTTAAGTCCTTCAACATGAAAGGTGAAAACACTTTTGATTAATAATGTTGATTTCAACAAACCCTTAGATATGCAGCAGTAAGACTTGATGATCCTATAACTAATTAGTGCCTTATCTATTGGGAAAATTCATGAATTAAATGCATGCATATGGATATCTGATACTTTTTTATATATTCAGATATACAATCTATCTTTTTACCCTATAAATAAACATCTATGGTCAATCCAAACCTCATTCTTAGATGATATCCTTCTCAATAAACCTACAACCTTATTGATTCATTGAAGCATTTACATAACCCCTTGAGTAACAAGCAACAATAAGACAACATAGAGCCTTAAGGGGCTGCAACTATGACCTAAGCTCTTTGTTCAAAGATCATAAAACATTGAAAATTCACTAAGATGGAGACGAGAATCAGAATGAAACTAATGAAATCCTTGCTTATTTGTATTATTTCCTTGAAATTATACAGTCAAATGCATGAAATTAAAACATGAAACAACCCAATAGATCTGAACTTGCTGTATTTATTTTCCTACTACTATTCATACAAGAGAAATTGCTGAAAAATATATGGTATCATAGTATGGGAACACATCAAAACTGGATCCAAAACCTGGTATCTCAATAGTGACTAGTTTTTTTGCAAAGACTAGAACCCTTACAATGGATCCGAAAAAGAAAGATATAGACAAGAAAGAATTCCTAGATCTATTCTAAAGATGACATGTGTTCACTTGGAATTCCATCCCTAGTAGTTGCAAAACTTCTTTCATCTCTCTACCCATTTGATCAAATTTTGTTTTCATCATTATTTGTAATTGATTTGCAAAAATCTTTAATGAAATGATGAAAACTCTTCATGCATCCAAAATATTTGATAACCTTATGAAATGTTGGAGTAATTGAGGTTCAACTAATTTTGAATGAGACCAAACTCAACCCCAATTTCCTTTTCCTTGTCTTTTATGCATATTCAAGTCATTACCTTGGTAGAAATCATAACTGAACTCTGACACCTGAAATTGATCACAAAATAGGAATCTAGAAGAAAACCTCCTATAGCTTCAACTAGTGGCATTCTATCTAGAAACTGACTCCATAATCAGAAAATTTGTTCTCTCTTGGTTTCGATGATATATAACATCGCATATCTAGCCTCTCGAAAATCCCTAGAATCACAGTTTGAAAAAAGTCCTCCTTTGTTATAGCTACCTGGTTTGCAACATCTTGAATTTTAAATTTTTAAAATTTTTAAAAATATTCCAATGTTTCAACTTTAGAAATAGGCCTTTTTGAATTTAAAAGATCTGACATCTATTTTATTTGAAAAATATTTTAAATTTTGGCATTTAAAATATTTTATCTCTTTTCCCTCTCCTTTCAAATTTGTGGTCAACAAGCTTTGACCAACCTTTTTTTCCACGTGGTAGCCTCAAATTGGTTGACCTACCACCTCATCGCTACATGGTGCTCACCCACTTGCTCGCACTTCTTAACCTCCAAGCAACTTTGTGTTGCAAAAATGCACCAGCCATCAGATCTCGCCATGTGGCGAGATTTGATAGCTCCATCTTGGGCCCCTGTTAATTCATCTTGCTTGTTCCATGTGGCTTGCTACCACTAGCTGCACAACTACTTCATCACCACCTGCCTACTCAACTGCCATGTCATTTCATCTCGGTCTTGTTACCACGTGGTGCACACTCACAATCGCACATTACTTATCTCTTGGCCATCTTCTTTTTGTGAGCATGCACTGATCATCAGATTGGACACATGTCTAAATCTTGTGCAACCTCTGCCACATCAGCTCGTGTTCATCTTTATCTAAAATATTGCTTTTAGGCTCAAAATTTGAAGACTATTTGGTCAACCATGGGCCCCACCCTCCATGTTGCGGCTTGTCAAAAGCCTCATCTTTAATTCATTTTAAGTGGGGTGTTGTGTTGTATTTAGACCTTTAAAACTCCTCTATCCTCACAAATGTGGGATAATGCATTTTTCAATTGCTCTATTCTTGCTTGTGGCATGGAGTTCTTGCAGTCCTTTCTATGTATGAATGCTTCCTATTTTTTTGTGGATGGCTTCCTCCAGTCTGGTAGCTCCCTTTGTTTCAAAATGTGGGTTTTAACTTCCTTTTTAATGCTACAGGAGCTTCTTTTAATGGCATGACAGGCTCCTTTTTTTTCTTTTTTGTGATCCCCTGTCTCTACATTTGGCGTGATCTCTGCTTTAAAAAAAATTGTGTTTCCCAATACTCTCCCTATGGCTTAGTTCACTCATGGATTTGTTCTACATGCTTTGGTTTTACTTCTTCTGGTTCTTTGCATGGGGAGTTGATCCTATATGCTGACATCTCTATTGTTTTGACTGCGTGAGCTTATTTTTTGAGATAGCTCCTTCTTTGTAATCTGTGTGTGAGGCATCCTTTCCTCTTGCTAAATATGTGGAGGTACCTTTTTTAGATGGGATGCTTTCCCCTCTATTGGCACCCATGTTTTGCTAGTCGGTTCCCCTTGACTGCTATGACATGTTCCTTTTTAAATTGCTGGCCTACTTTTGTTTGGTTTCTACCCTATATAATACATTGGGGGCTATGTTCCATGCTTAGCGCTTCCCATTTCTGCCTTGTGTGTGCTTTACAAGCTACGGCTTGGTCTGATGGCTTCAAGGCATCTTCTTTTTGCTTCTTAGTGTGAACTATCCTTCATGATTGGTGTTTCCTATTCAGTGCTTCCTAGTCTTTCTTAGTGTGTATGCTTTTGCACATGTAGGGTCTTCTAACGTCGCCCTTGCAAAATTTTGCCATAGTTTCCTTGAGATGCTTGTAAGTCCCCATTTCTTCTCTTGGCATGCAACTCGCCAACCCTCTTAATATAACTAGGATGTGATTTAAATAGACTCTAGCAGTCCATGGCTCTTCCTCATTGCCGAGGATGAAAACTATCTTAGATAATAAATGCATTGATTTGGATAGCCAACAATCTTGTGATTTGAAATAGGAGGAAGAGTTCAAATTTGGGTGTCATACGTATATCTATTGAGACAATAATTGTAAGCACCTTGGTCTCTCTTTTTTACAATCTAGCTTCTCCTTCTGCACATGGGAAGATCCTCTATTGTCCTTCATTTCCACTACTAACAAACTAATTTATATAAGTAGATGTGTGATTATTGACCTTTTCATGACATCTTATAGTGCTTATGTTTCTCACAGCAAAATCTTGCAGCCCTTCAATACCTTGCATAATGGGCAGATCTCCAATCTTGTGAGGTAATTGGCATGTCTCTAATGATTGACCTTGAAATTTTTGGGAGACTGCATTGAAAATGTCTAATGGAAATGTTGATTTGATGTCTTGAGAAAAGTGTAAAGTGTTACATCTTTTAAGAGATGAATAGTCTTTTACTTTGAGTTGCACTAGACTTTGCATGAGACCTTATGATCACATTCTCCTTTTCTTCAAGTATTTTTTCAAGTTCCTGTACCCTTGCCTTGAGCCTCTTTATCCTCTCAATAGCCCTTTCCAGTTTTTGAAGAGAATGATTTTTAGATAGCACTACTCATGGTGCCCTTGCTCTCAGAAGAAAACCTGGCACTTCATAATGATCAACATCATTTTAATCTCTGAATATCTTCAATTTCACATCTTATCAATCTTATCAGTTTGGTATAATTAGTTGGACCCCAAAGTGGGTTCGGCAAAAAAAAATTTCATCTCCAAACAATTGAACTGCAAAACTAACCCATAGAACATCTGATACTGATTTGAAACAAATTCAACCACTGAAAACAAATTTAGTTACTACTCTATCACATTTTATCATTAATTTGCAAACTATGATTTTCAGCTAACAGGACCTGTTAGCTAGCTTTAAAACTGACCCGAACAAATAATCGGGCTCTAAAAATTGGTACACTAATTCTCTATTCCACATACTTTCACATTGTCAAATCTCATCTCATAAAAAATTCCCAGTCAGAAGATATTGACTATCAAAATTTCCTTCTCAGAACTGACTGCAAGAAAACATGTCAAAAAGTAATAAACTGGGTTCAGAATCAACTTCAAAAACTGGGTAAATGGACACATGGAAGAATGAAACTCGGGGCACTGGTTCTCTATCATGAGGTGAATATAAATCTGGGATTTGGACTCATGATAAATAACTAGACACAATAGCAAGTGGTCAAAGTTGGCTATTCAGAATTTTGCAGATTGAAACAATAGTAGAAAATCATTTTTGCAAATGGAATTGACCTAGAAAAGTGTGCAAATGGATTCATCAAGACCTAAAAATTGGCACACTTGAAGAATTTTCAGTGGAGAACACAATGGTACAATCCATTTTATCTCATCTATCATGATTTTTTAGTTACAACATCCCAAATAGGGGTACCAAACAATCTGCACTTTATGACACCAGTAAAAAGATAGAAATTGCATTTGGAATTGTATTTGAAAACTGATCAAACAGATTCATCATAAGTTGAAACTTGAAACATAACAAGAATTTGATGTCTATAATGCAACACAAAATGTCAATATTTTGGTCAACTAGGTCAAAGTTATAACACGTCAAACAGTGCTTCCTAGAAATGTGTGCAATGTGCATTAGCATGAAAACAGTAAACTACCAACTTTGAGGGATTCAAAACCTAGTCAAACAGACATGAAATGACTTGAAATATGAAACATAGGTTCTTAGGTATGGACACTAGTCACAACACATTTCTGGTGTGAGATATTTAGATGCAAACAAGGCCTCCTATTGTTGTTTGACACTTAGGGTAAAAAAGTAGAAATGACAAATGCTCAAAACAGGACTTCACAGAATGGCTCAAAATCTCAATTTAACTTGATGGAAGACTTAGATGCACTAAATGGAAGGTGTTAGAAGCATTAAACCCCTCTTAGGCCTCAAACTAATAGTTAGGTACAATCTCACCAGAAAGCATTTATAGGGCTCAATTTTCTCAACAATGCTCAAAATTTGAGCTACAATTTTGAGCACCAATAGTCATCATAGCTTCTTTATAGTTTTATATGTAACTAAAATTCATATACTTTGGTGAACTCATCATATTTTAGGATGCTATGGAGGATAGTTCACAATTGGTGAGTTGCCAATGCATATATCATATATGAGGACATGTTGAAATGCTTGAATCCTTTGGCCGAATTCAACCATGAGGCATGCTCATCATAGATGAGATGTGCCTAGTTGATCTCCATATCTTCAGTGCATATTTATTATACTAGGAAGAAATGGTGCTTAGTGAACTCCAAAATCTCTTATTTTCCTTTGAGTCTTAGGAGGAGTGTGAGGATATCTGCAATCTCTCTTTTTAGATTCATGCTAAACAAGGTCTTTGACATTTTTCTCTTCTTTGAGTAGGCAATCTGGAACCATATCATCTACATATCTTCCCATTTGAGTGTTTTATTTCTCATTGAACATAGATGTAGAAGATCCAAAATCAACATCACAATATTTCTCGTTCATGGGAATACCAAATTTGGATTGCATCAGTGCCTTGTTGATTGATCTGAGAATAGTTTGGCTAGAAAACAAAATTTGCTTTTTTTTTTCTCGATTTTATCCCTCAATGCATTCCTTCACTAACTTAGGTGCACGAATTTCCATTGGAAAATTGGCTGCTTCAACTAGTTTTCTCTCTTTAGGTTTTTAAGTGACTGGGTTAATGGATTGAGAATTAAGTCTTCTATAAAGATTACCCAAATCATAGAATTTGAAAGATGTATTGTATGCTCTTTTAACTCACTCTCCATGCCAATTAACTTATCATAACTATAAGCTCTAATTTCCATTCACTATAATTACATATGATATAGTTCTTGATAAATAGTCATTTAAATATACTTGAATAAATGAATTGCAAACAATTCTAATGAAATAGGTATAGGAATTAAAATGTTGACACCACATGAACAAAATCGAGTTCAGCCAATGATTATAATGGAAGGATTTTCATTTAATTCTATAATAAATGACTATTTAAACTTTCTATTTATTTACATATAAAATATAAGATTCATAAAAAGCTCTTTTACTTTACTTAAGGTAAAGTGATATGACTGAGAATCACTTAACATCACAAATTCTTTAGCTTTATGGGAAGTGCCTTACTTTGCTTCAGAATCCAAAATACAAATATACTTGATATGCTAACATACAATGGAGAGAGAGATAAAATAAGGTTTTCTACAAACCCATTTTCCTTCTATTTAGGATTGCAACATGGGGAGTAATCATTTTTCTAGCTTGCACAATTCATTCTTTTAGTTTCTAGCAAAAGCTTTTAACACTGCATCTCCTTTATATCAGGGTTACATTTCTATTGCAAAATTTTCTAGAAGTATCTTTTGAGCATCTCCAAGGAATATTTGTTCTGAAGAGTAATATGAATTTCTATTTTCTAAGCCTCTAGAGAAGTATCCTTTTTTTATTGCTTTGGGACCTAAAACCCCTTTCTCAACAATATTTCCTAGACTGGGGCACAACTAACAACACTTCATTCTTTCACCTCAAAACTATTGGCATTGAAGCTAGATCTTGAGCATGCCTTACTAATTATCAATTCGTAAATGGTTCATTCAATGTCATGCTCACACTATTTGATCATTGGGATTGATATTTGGCTCAATTTTATACAACATCAGAAACAAAACAAAAAAAGTTTGATTCCATGAGTAGACAACATAAAACCCATAGACCTATGTTCTGTCATAGTATTTTATTTTTCCTCCACAAATTTGAATGAGATTTATTCTAGTTTTGATCCAATAGTATGCCTTATTAGCACAACATAATAATATTCTCAGCTTGTTGATCACTGTCACAACTTCATCCTTTGGATTCATACTTGACATAGTTCACTCAAGGCGAAAATAAGTTCAAAAGATTAGAATCCATGGGACATGGAATGTTAGGGAAATATAGTAGAAAATAAAATGTGGAAAAAGTTACTTCTCAATGGGAGGACACCAGAACACATCCCAACCATGCCTAGATCACCTAGACCCCATGCACACTAGAAAAATAGGAAACCTCTTTAGATGGCGGGTAAAGGCAATGCAAGAGAAAACTAAAAATCAGATAAAGTAGAGCACTTCAAGAAAGATGAGAAGTAAGTGACATAAAAGATACTTAGACATCACACTTGGATAGACACTCACTTTCATACCAAAGACTACGGGCTTAAAAGGGGAAGACTATGAATTTGTAACAATATCCTTCTTCATTGAAGAATTATTTTCCTTGTTAGATGATATGGAAATTGCATAAACTTTGGCTTATGTCAACAAGAACAACCTTCATTACATGATGAGGCCTCTTGATGATATAATGTATCCCTTCTAATAGGATATTTAATTAGTTTATAAATTGTTGCTCAAAGTTCCTTTTTACATTTTAGAGGAAATCATGATTATATATTTTATTATGCAGGCATATTCATTTATTTAAGGTATTTTAGTAGGTCTAGAGGTGACAACCCTTTTGAAAAAGTCCACCTTGCATAACCAACCCTTGACCACACTCATTTCTCTACCAACTTCTTGTATATAACTTGAAAGATTGATCTATGAATCTATTATTTAGTTATTCAAACTTGATATTAGCTATTTTGATGCATTTGATAGATTTACACATATTTATTTGAAATTTTATCAATGTAGCATGTGCCTCTATCAAAATATTGTGGTTTTTCAAGTTTTTACAGAAATATACAAGTCTAGCATTAAAGGTGCTACATTATAAGATGAGGGCATAAAATCATTTGGCCTAAGATTTGGTTGTACCTTTCTCATTTTCCTTATGAATTTGATATTTCAATCCATCACTATTATATTTATTCATTTCTTGCCAATTATGATGATATTTTTGGATCTATTTATCAAATACTATAATCTAAAAATTTTCAAGAACTTATCCCATATTTAGATGTGATATTCAAAGCATTTTTTCCACACCTTCACACTTCACATTCTGATCCTCAACCTCATCCTCTATTATGACTTCAATTTAATGTCTCAAATGATACTTTTATTACTAATTTAAAATTTAGCTATATTTTTCTCTTATTTGGTTTTGAATACTATTTGGATAACTAAGGGTACCATCAAAGTCTAAATATTTTAATATCCTATAGTTCTCAAAGGTTATCTTGATGGATGGAAGCATTGGGCATCTATTTCAAATTGAGGTCCCAAATCTTGCATATTATTTTGTTACTAATTATAATATTGATTACATTTGTGATAAACTTTGGTCAAATTTTGAGATATTTTAACCATTTCTTATTTTGGTTTACTACTACATATTTGAGTGAATCATGTATTTGTAGTTCAATCTTGTCTTTGGTATCCCATAGTATATGGCTAAGGTGATAAATTAAATCCACCCTCCCTACTTTACTCCCTCTCTTTACTACTTTTTGGATTATATCACAATGTCAATATTATAGAACATCAGATCTTTTTCAATCTTAACCCTTTGTGATCCACTAGGAGAGTGGGGCATAAGTGAGAGATTTCTTTTAGCATCCTTATTTGATGAAATTTCTCTTTCACACCTTCATTTCTCACATTATAAATTTGTAGGTGTAATTGTAAGATTTTGATATATGCTATGTTATGTCTTTAGATAGATGCTATTTATTATATTACAAGTTACAAAACTAATCTATTCATAAAAAGATTATCTATTTCACACAAGTCTTTAGTTTATGTCATTTGTTTAAGTGATCTCCCATCCTTTTGTTATCTAATGTGGAGACTGATCAGTCCCCAAGTTGGAGATTGTTAGTCTATGGTGACTAATTAGGAAAGTACTATACATACTTCATAAATTATTTGGAGCTCGGGGCATCACCCCAAAAAAAAAATTTGGGCCCTATTTTATTGGCATTTTGGGCTAACATATAATTATTAACTATAATCCTAAAGTAGTAAACATACTTGTATAAAAGAGCTTAGGGTTAGGGATTGTTTTAATAGTTGTGATGCAAAATTGGTTCTTGCGATGGTATTGAGTTGTAAGGGATTATAGTTTGTAATCAAGTTATAATCATTGGATTGTAATAATATCAGACTTTCTATTTGGTGGACATAGCTTAGGGATGGGTGAACCATGCTAAATCTTGGTGTCTTGTGTCCTTTTCTGTGTGATCTATTATTTTTTGTTATTGGATATATTTGCATGTAATTATTATTTCTATTTGTGGTTTAATCCTAACAAGTGGTATCAGAGCAAGGTTGTTTTTTTAGTTATCCTTTGTAGGAAAGTCTCACAGTTGAGTGGGAGCGATGGAAAATGAGGGTAAGCTGAGGGTTGACAGGTTTAATGGGCATAACTTTTAGTTATGGAAGATGCAAATGGAAGATTATCTTTATCAGAAGGATTTATGGAAGTCGTTGGAAGGCAAAGCCAAGAATCAAGGATCTATGTCAAATGGTTAATGGGATCTTCTAGATAGAAAGGAACTTGGAAGCATTCAATTATGCCTGGCACCATTGGTAGCATTTAATATTACAAAAGAAAAGACAACAGAAGTGTTGATAAAAACCCTAATGACACCATATGAAAAGTCCTCCACTTCAAATAGGGTATTTTTCATGAAGCATTTATTTAATATGAAAAATGGAAAAAGGTGGATCTATTGCAGATCATTTAAATGAGTTTAATACTATTACTAGTAAGTTATCTTTTTTGGGTATCAATTTTGAGGAAGAAATTAGGGCTCTCTTGATTTTGTGTTCTTTTCCTGAAAGATAGAATGGCTTGGTAATGGCTGTGAGTAATTCTATTCTTGGATTTAGCACCCTAAAATATGATGATGTGATTGGTGTTATTTTGAGTGAGGAAACTCGTAGGAAATCCTCAGGTGGATCTACATTAGGAAGTGCTTTGAATGAATAAAGAAGCGGCAACATGACCGAGAGAGGATATAATTCTGGAAATTGTGGGAAGTCAAGAGGAAAGTCAAAGGGGAGGAGGTCTCAATCGAGAGGACTGAATGACAACTAGTACTATGGGAAACCAAGTCATAAAAAGAAATATTGTTGGAATCAAAAGAAAAATGAAGGAGATAAACTAGATGGAGACAAGGAGGAAAATGTGGTAAGTATTAAATCCAAAGAGGATACTTTGCTTCTATCTTTAGAAAGTGTTGATGATTCATGGGTTTTGGATTCTGGTGCTTCATTTCATGCTACACCTCATAGAGGTTATTTCATTGATTATGTCCAAGGGGATTTCGAGCATGTTTATTTGGGGGAGAATGAACCTTGTCAGATTGTTGGAAAGGGAAAAGTTAAGATTAAGTTGCAGAATGAGAATCATTGGCTACTACATGACGTAAGACATGTTCCAAGGTTGAGTAGGAATTTAATTTCAGTAGGGCAACTTGGTGATGAGGGTTGTGAAGTTACTTTTAATGATAAAAATTGGAAGGTTTCAAAATGTTCCCTTGTAGTAGAAAAAGTTGTGAAAGTAGGCACCTTATATCTTTGTATAGGTCATATTGTTCCTTCTACTTTAATTGTTTCAAAGAAAAATGAATGTTCAAGAAAAATTGCTGAAGTTGAGTAGGGCGGACAAATAATTGTTGTAACTTTTGATATAGCATTATGGTACAATAGACTTGGGCACATGAGTGAGAAAGGTATGAAAGTACTTCATTCAAAGAAAGTTTTACTAGGTCTAAAATGTGTTATTATGGATTTTTGTGAAAGTTGTGTGTATGAAAAAAAAAATAGAGTGTGTTTTGTAAAGACTGGGAAGGAAAACAAAAAGGAGAAATTAGAGCTTGTGCACACAGATGTATGGGGACCACCTCAGGTATCTTCCCTTGGTGGCTCTCATTATTATGTTACATTTATTGATGACACAAATGGAAAAGTATGGGTTTATTTCCTTAGATAGAAATCTAATGTATTTCAAACTTTTAAGAAATGGAAATATTTGGTTGAAAATGAGACTAGTAATAAATTGAAATGTCTTAGATCTGATAATGGTGGTGAGTATTGTAGTCATGAATTTGAAGATTATTTCTCCACTAATGATATTTGTAGATATAAAACCATTCCAAGGACTCTGTAGGAAAAATGGAGCAACTGAACGCATGAACAAGACTATAATGGAGTGTGCAAGGAGCATGAGGTTAGATGTTGGGTTTCCCTTACACATGTGGATAGAGGCTATCAATACCACTATATATTTGATTAATAGAGCCTCTCTAATCCTCCAGATTGTGGCATTCTAGAGGAAGCATGGATTGGTAAGAAGGTGAGTTATTCTTTTCTCAAGACCTTCGGTTCTAAAGCTTTTGCTCATATAGATTCTAAAAATAGAACCAAGCTGGAAGCTAAGTCAAAGAAATGTGTATTTTTTGGATATGGCATTAATGAATTTGGTTATAGGCTTTGGGATTTTGAAAATCATAAAATTGTAAGAAGTAGGGATGTCATATTCAATGAGAAAGTTTTGTACAAAGATCTATTGCAACAAATTGAAAAGAAAAAAGATGATTATGTAGTTTTGGATGATACTCCAAAAGCTAATGTTCCAACCATTCCTTATGATGTGCAACAATTGTAACAACAAATACCACACACACCAGTGAATGTTAGATGGCCAACAAGGAAAATTAGACCTCTAGAAATATTTTCTCCCTCTTTGTATTCTATTTTATTTACAAATGCTAGTGAACCTAAAAATTATGATGAAACCATGTAGGTGGATACAAATATTTAATGGGAGTCTACAATGAAAGAAGAAATGGACTCTTTGCTGAAAAATAAGACATGGGATTTATGCAAGTTTCCTATAGCTAAAAGAGCTTTACAGTATAAGGGGGTTTATAGGTTAAAAGAAGAGGATGGAGGCAAGAAAAAATTTAAAGCCAAGTTAGTTGTGAAAGGATTTACATAGAAAAAAGACATTAATTTTGATGAGATATTTTCTCCTATTGTTAAGATGACTTCTATCCATATTGTTTTAAGCTTTGTGGCTACTAAAGATTTGCATTTAGAGTAGCTTGATGTTAAAACAACCTTCCTTCATGGTGATTTAGATAAAAAGATGTATATGGATTAGCCACGGGGATTTTTTGTCAAAGGTAAGGAGAAGTTAGTGTGCAAATTAAAGAAAAGTTTATATGGCTTAAAGCAAGCACCTCGGCAATGGTATCTAAACTTTGATAGTTTTATGCATAAGCATGGATACAATAGGTGTTATTTAGATCATTATGTTATTTTAAGAGGTTGAATGATGACATCTACATTATTTTATGTTTATATGTTGATGATATGCTTGTAGTTGGGTCTAACATGGATCATATTAAGGGGCTAAAGTGCTAGTTAGCACATGCATTTTCTATGAAGGATTTGGGGGCAGAAAAAAAATCCTTGGTATGAAGATTTGTAGAGATAGGAAGAAAAAAACATTGATGCTATCTCAGGCTGATTATGTGGAGAAGGTGTTGCAACATTTCTCTATGGAGAATGCTAAAGTTGTCAGCACACCTTTACTTGGTCATTTGAAGTTGACTAAGGAGATGTGTCCTAAGACATAAGAAGAGGAGGATAAGATGTCCAAGGTACCCTATGCTATAGCTGTAGGAAGCTTGATGTATGCTATGGTATGCACTAGGCTAGATATTGCACATGCAGTGGGAGTCATTAGTAGGTATATGAGTCATCCAAGAATTGAGGATTGGAATGTCATCAAATGAATTCTTAGATATTTGAGAGGAACATCTAATAAGTGTTTACACTTTGGGGGCTCTACTACTAATTTACAAGGCTATGTTGAGTTAGATTTGGCAGGGGATATTGATACTAGGAGAAATACTATAGGTTATGACTTTACTATTGGTGGGGCATCTATGAGCTAGGTTTCTAGGTTACAAAAGATTAATGCTTTATCCACTACAAAGATAGAGTATGGAGCTACTATAGAGGTGGCCAAGGAGATGATATGGCTTCAGTTCTTCTTGGAAGAATTGGGACATCCTTCGAAGGATAATTATTTGTTTACAGATAATCAGAGTGCCATTCATCTTGCCAAGAATTCACCTCTACATTCAAAGACCAAACACATACAGTTGTGGTACCATTTCATTCGATCAGTTTTGGAGGATGGATAGTTAAATTTGGATAAGATATATATAGATGCCAATCCAACAGATATGTTGACAAAGGAAGTAACAAGGGAGAAGCTCAACTCCTCTTCAGCCTTAGTTGGTCTTCTAGATTGAACATGATTAAAAGAATAGTAGAGTCCAGGGTGGTTTGATCCAGTGGGAGCCCCATGTGGTAGTGATATTGCTACATGATCAGTCTCCAAGTAGGAGAATGTTGTCTAATGTGGAGCCTAATTAGTCCCCAAGTGGGAGATTGTTAGTTTGTAGTGACTGATCAGGAAAGTATTGTACATACTTTATAAATTTTTTGAGGCTCGAGGCATCATCCCAAAAAAATAAAAATTGGTCCCTATTTTATCAGGATTTTGGGCCAACATGTAATTATTAATTATAACACTAAAGTGGTAAAAATACTTGTATAAAAGAGCTTAGGGTTAGGGATTGTTTTAATAGTTGTGATGCAAAATTGGTTCTTGTGGTGGTTAGAGCTGTAAGGGATTACAAATTGTAATTAGGTTATAATTACTAGATTGTAATAATATCAAACTTGCTATTTGGTAGACGTAGCCTAGGGATTGGGTGAACCACATTAAATCTTGGTGTCTTGTGTTCTTTTCTATGTGATCTATTGTTTTTTGTTATTGGATATATTTGCATGTAATTTTTATTTCTATCTGTGGTTTAATCCTAACACCTTTTTATCATGTCATCTTAGACCTATATTAGAATAGATAACAATCAAATTTAGGTGGGCTTAATTCTAGAGGAAACTCCTAGGTTAAACATACTTGAATTGAAGACTCAAAGCTTCTTTTTTGTAAGAATCACCTAGATTCATTGATTGGTAAATGTTCTAGTCATTCTCATGAGAGATATATTCTTATGAACCACTACTCATAAAACATAATTCAATTGATCTGAATTAAAAATATTAGCAAAAGATTAACAACTCTATTGTACCAATTAAAACTTTGACCCTATACATTGTTTCACTATTCTATATATGTGAGAATTAACATGCTTAATGACCTTGCATAGCATACTAATCCATCACTAATGTATAGTCTTAATATGTTAGAATTACACCATAATTATCCATAATAGATATTAAAGTCATCAGGTTGTCCCAAGAAGGATCCTCCATAATATTCAATAGATTTATTGCACACATGGAATTAAATTTATTCCACAAGATTCTCTTCTATATAAATCATGAACACCCTTTCCAATAGTGAGTGGCTATGAGGCAACTCATATGCACTTGTAATGAGTGTTAAATAGTGGAAGTCTTATATTTTCCTTAAATAATGGTGCATATATGTTGCACCATAGATGATGCCTTTCCAATATGCATTCAAATTGCATCATGTTATGACCAACATAGATCATTTAGGATGGTATCACATAGGTAACCATATAAACATCATTCCTTGCTAGTGAGAGAGCCAATATGAAGCACTTTCATAGATTTTAATTTCTTTTTGGTAGCCATCACTACAACTGACATTCATCTCATTGAATCAATTATAATTTTGTACTCAAATCAAATAGATTCAAAGCAATCACTTTAGTAGAAAGTTGTGAAAGAAAATTATATGAAGTTGAGAACATGTGTGTGGACCATTGGTTTGACTAGCTGCCATGTTGGAAACATTACTCTTCTTGGATGAAGAAAGATTGGTTGACCATAGAAAAATCACTATGATTTTTTGTACATCAAAATTAGTGGTTCAAGCCTTTTTTTTATCATGGCATGAAAAGAAGAATATGTATAGAAAATATGTTAGAATGGAAGTGGAAGCTAACATCTTGTATTGGATTCTTTACATATAATTTTAGTCTGTTATGGTAGTGGCTAAATAGTAAACTAAAGCTAGCTAGATCAAATATGTATAAGGGAAGTTTCAATGTCATTACATAAGGACAATCATGGAAAAAATTCAAAAAGGATGCATTCATGATACAATTTATCTAAATTTCTATTTAGATTTAATGTTTTTGATTAAGAAAATAGGTTTTGAAGGGGCTTTGATATCCTATACAAAAGATCTAGAGATTAAGCATTAACTCCCAATAGAAGACAACACACAAAAGATAGAGACATCACAAGAAAGCCAATAACCAAAATACAACACAAAACAACCAAAAAACCAAAGACATAGAAAAGACTAGGAGGAAAGGTAGAAATTGGGCATTAACCAATCTCTTTATAATCTTAGTTGCTTGTTCCTCTAGCTCATCCATCTTCTCAGTAGCATTTTGATCTATTGAATTTAAGAAGAGGCCCCAATAGGCATTTTATTTTTTAGTGGCCCTAGTCCTTCTTCCAATACCTTCTTTGTTCTCAACTATAGGTCCATGATCCTCAGTGATTATGTCCTCAATCTTAGTGATCAAAAAATTTATGTGTTCATTGAAGGCGTTGAGAATTTTATATCTCTATTCAACTATACTCTTAAGCGTACCTTCAATACCATTGACTTTGTTTTCCAACTCCATCAACTAGGCTTCTAGCTTGTAGAAAGTAGCCAAATCAATCAAGGAGTGAGTGGGGGGATTAACCAAATTTACTACATCTTGAGTCTTGTTACCACTTGCCCTCTACTCAACACTCGCCATCCTATCCTTTAGGTCCAGAATCTGATAATTTTCTTTTTTATTGACCTAAAAAATTATTAAGAAGGTTGTTCCTATCTTTGGTGAGAAGGTCAATTTGTCTTCCTCCTTGATGTTATCACTAAGTATGATCAAAGAGTGATTAATGAGAGTCCAGAGGTCCACATTACCTAGATTAGATTCCCCAAGCTTTAGATTAATTTTCACCCTCACAATCCCCAATCTCACAGAGTCCATAAACATGTTTTTCTAGGTAATTTTCCTTCCTTTCACTTGAGATGGAGTCTCATCATTTCAAACATTTTGAGAAGAGAGAGGGGTCACATCCTTTTTCTCAAGGGAAGAAGAATCTGCATAGTGGTCCTTAATATAGTGCAGTAGGGAGACCTCACCAGGCTCCCCTTTCACTCTAGCTTACCCCATGGTTTTATTCCATTGCATCACCTTGGTGGACCCTTCCTCCTAACCATCAGTGTCCATCTCATTCCCTTCCTCCTCATAATCATCAAAAGAAATAATTACTTTAGCCTAATTTTTTTGGCTTAGGGGGTTTGACATTTTGAGCTAGATTTCTCTTCGTAGAATTCCCCTTCCATTGATTTAGCTCCACTTCCTCTTCTAAATCCACTATGTCTTCCCATACAACTCTTTTTTTTATTCTACCTTCTTTTTCTTTT
Source organism: Cupressus sempervirens (assembly GCA_028749045.1). Classification (NCBI taxonomy): domain Eukaryota; kingdom Viridiplantae; phylum Streptophyta; class Pinopsida; order Cupressales; family Cupressaceae; genus Cupressus; species Cupressus sempervirens. The sequence goes on from CM053784.1 coordinate 129,108,443, forward strand.
CTTTTTTGCAGTCAACCTTGGTTTTGGTGAGGACTTGATAGGAGTGTTGCAAGTGGTGTGTGTTCCCTTCCCTTTGGACTTTAGCCCTAGGTCCTCCTCATTAGAGTGCAACCCTTCACTATCTTTAGTATTAGAAAGACCTTGAGAGTCATTACAGTTACCATCCAAGGTTTCCTCTTTGTCTTTTAACTTAGGGAATTTCCCAATGGAGTAAGATTTTATATGCTCATAAATGAGCAACATAAGACCCTCATAAAATAGAGGATTAGCAATATTTTTCTCCCTAATACCCTTAATACTTTCTTTTGTAGAAGATAATATTGATCTCATTTTGGTTTTGACATATGAGTGACAATACACTTAAATCATTACTTAAAATGACTTAGTGCATGCCAAGGAACTAGTGTATGTTGAGCATAATATGTCACATAATGTGTGATGAGAAGACAATTAGTGCTGATTCACTATAGTGATGAGAAAACTAATGCATGTTGAGTGATTTAGATGCTGAGTGAATGGTGGATGCTAAGTCATTCAGAGGCCAACATACAACATTGAAGATATAGTGTATGTTGAGCATCATAAGATTCAAGTGCCAAGTAAATAGTTTTGGACATATGCCTGTAATGGCACAAAATCCTATGTAAACCATTTTTGGGCCAACTTAAGGATTTTTTACGATTATAGAAGACAAGCATAAATCTATATTGAGGATCGCTATTTAGTAAATGCAAGAAATTAGAAAAAGGGATTTATTACACAAAAAAATGGGTGAATCATAGTCATTGATTCCTACCTAACCTTAGGTCACCCAAGTCTTCTTAAAGAGGGAAAACCATAGAAGATTTTGTGTGTAAAGGGAGAGGTTTGCATGTGTAGATAGAGAATTCATGTTGACTAAGGAGATGTGAAAGGATTGAATTGTAGAATTAGTTAGAGAGAACAAAGGAAAGCAAAGAGGGGACAAAAGTGATACATTTGAGTAGGAGGATCAATTATACATTAGAAAAGAGAAGATCAAATATCTAGCAGACTAGTGCAAAGTAAAGGATCAATGCTAAAACATTCTAATAGGTAAATCAGTTATAATATCCTAACAGATTAGTACTAGTAGGATTTTGTAAATCCTTTAACAGGATGCTTACTTTACTGTAAGTTGAAGTCCTTTAACTAGGCACACTTTTAGTAGGATGTCAAAATCCTTTAAAAGGCTAAGATTTAATAGTCTTTGTAAGCCTTTAATAGGATAGACCTTTCATAGGGTAGATCATAGTTTATGATCAAACTTATTGTAGCCTTAATTGACTACACTTTACAAAAGTAGTAGTGAAGATTTTTTGATGTTATCCCCACCCTAGATTTACCTTCTCATTGATGGGTTTTTGGGTAACCAAATATCTTGTGTCATATTTTTAAATTATTTTCATGCTATGGATGAATATGTTTAGGTTTGTATTTCAGTTTACATACAAATTGTGAGATGGATATGTGGTGAATGTTTTAATGGTTAGAGTTTTGAAGTACTAATTCACCCCCCCCTCTCAAAGTTTACTTTATCTATTATTATTTCCAACATATCAAAACTAACAAGAATAGAGACCTTAATACCATGCCTAAAATGATTCAATAGAACAAAGCGGAATAAGAAAATTCTTGAAAATCTAGTATCCAAAGTGACATAATAGATGTAGCTTGAAGGACAAACCACCATAGTTTCTTGATACTTTTATGCTGAAAATAGGTCAAGTACCTTCCTCTTTCACAAGTGCCTCTCTCTTTCTATCTCCTATCTCCTTAGGAAAATCATCAATGGCCATGTGTTTGAGAACTTATGATCTTTGTAGAACTTCCTTCCCTCCATCAGATTTAGATTGATGATCACTATAAAAATGAGCTCTTCATTGATGATATTTTTTTTTCCATTTAGATTTAGTGATCCATCACTCTACTTATTTTTGAATATCTTAGTAACCTTAGGGTTTCCACCATGAAGGTAGTGAGGTTTCCATTTTCCAAAATCTCTCACACCATTTGCAACCCCATTTGCAAGCTTTGGGTTTAACTATGGAGGAAACTCTGTAGTTAAGCGCGCTCAGGCTGGAGTAGTACTGGGATGGGTGACCTCCCAGGAAGTCCCGGTGCTTCACCCCTATGAGCATCACCTGGATCCAATGAGTGCTAAGTGTTCCATTTATTCTCATGAGAGATGGATTCATGTTGAATCACTACTCATGAAACATGGGTCATCGAGTTTGACTCAAAATCACACAGTTAAATCCTGATATTCATATCACAAGTGATATGTTCTTATTTCAAATTTAAATTTTTTATTTTCATCTTTATTGAATTTTATATCATATATGTAATTTTCTCTTGACATTTACAATAGATATTTGTAATATATCTATCAATAATAGTTTTTTATTGCACCTATGAAAATACATATATTCACTATTAATCATTCAAATTAGAAATTTAGGAGAAGATTATAGAAGATGAAAAAGTTTATTCACAAAATAGGTAACATGATTTTTCATTCAATAAAGTTATCCCCTAAATTATAGAACAACTAGTATAACCACTTCTCATCATTTCTTTCTATAGATAGTTGTTCTATAACAACTTGAATATTACAATCATGTACAATATTTCTCCACACATAATATTCTAATATAACAAGCAATAAAATATTCAACTGCCTATAATGATGTGATTTGTTATACTAGCACACTTTACCTTACACACTAAATTATTATTTTAATGCATATGAACAATAGTTCCTAACAAAACTATTAGGAGATTTAGATTTAATAAGATTTCAATTGGATAATCTTTTATATTGATCAATATAGGCTATATAAAGCCATTATTTTCCCAATGAACTACCCAAACTTCTTTATGGGAATGCAACTTCCCAACAACTAATTTCTTTTATTAATGTGAACTAAAATATTGATTTAAAAAACTTCAACATTGCCTCCCCACCCCAACCTTGTACATTAATGTAATTAATAGTAGAACATTGCAAGGGTTTTTAACTCAATTCCTCTAAAGAATTTGATGATGTGTCTTCACCAATCATGCTTTTCAAGTTCTTGACAAATAATTAACAAAGTGCCCTCGTCACCTCCTCCCCCAAAGTGACAACCATGATGCCAAGCCCATTCTTTTTTCAATGACACAAATAATGGACAAATATTCTAAGACCACTTATTTCTTCAGGGACACTAATAGGGTGTTTCTCATGTACTAGATCATCTTTGAGTGAGAAGCTACCTTAGGATGATAGAAAACCTCTAGCATTTATTGACTCCAACCTCTTGTGGACCCTCTTTTATACTCTATTAATTTATTTTTGTTGTAATAATATCTCTAGTAACAAAAACATGTGAATCTATGAAGACATTTATATATGATGTCATGATAAAAAGCTCTATTATGGGAGATAAAACTTTATGTATTTGATTGTGTATATTATTTTTGCAATGACATTTTGAATGACACTCTATGATCCATAATAAAGATGAGAAGAGTTCCAGGAGGAATTTTTTTTTTTTTTTCTCTATCTCTTCTCATCTTGATGATGGATCACATACTGTGATTTGAAATGTTGATACAACAATAATATACATAATCAAATCCGGAGAGTTGCATCTCTCAAACTATGATGTATTGTGGAGATCCCTTTGGGGTAAAAAAATATTTTGCTTCAATTTACTATTTCTTAGTATCAATAAATGCTATAAAGTTGGCTAAGGTAAATCTAGTTGGACTTTTCATTAATGGAAACACTATTAGAGTAAATAATTAATTATTTATTAATTACTTATTCTATTTACTTAAGCTTACTTAGGTTAATGCATTTATTTAATATTTAGTATTTAATAGTTGTAGTGGTTAGTTGTTGACAACATGGGAGTTTGTTCTCTTCTAACGTGTTCCACCTTTTTGTGGAAGAGTGCTCAGTTATCAACCTTATCTGCTAACACCTTCTAGCTTTTTCTACAAGCTTCCATGAGGCCTTTATATTTGAGCTCTATCATTGTATCTCACATTGCATTCTCATTGTAAATACAATTTCATTGCTTTGCATTATTTCTCTCTCATGCCCGTTTAGGGTTTTTCCAAGCTCCACCTCTTCCTTCTTGGTTTCCCTTCAATAGGTTATTTTGCATGTAGGTGATCTTGGTGACTACAGAGTTGGATTTAATCAACTCTTACATGGTATCAGAGCCTCTATGCTACTGCTTCGTTGAATGATTTTTGAAGTCATGATTCAGAGACACAAACCCTAGTTTGTTTGTGCATTTTTCTTCAATTTGGGGGAAGAGCATTTTTTTGAAGCACTTTGGGCTCGAATGGATGCTACCATTGGATCTAGAATGCCATTTATAATCAAGATTCATACAAAATTTTCTAATTTTGGAGATAGGGCTCCATGAGGCAAAAAAAAATTTAGTTGGAGGACTATTCCGTATGGTTGTACCGATGTGGAGGCTTAAAATAATAATAATAATAATCATCACAGCGTGCACTGCCCAATGGCCACCACTGCACCACTCAGTAGCTGCTTGCACCCCACCTGCATTCTTCCTTCTGTCACTCAAGCTCCTCACAACTCCTGCTCAGTCCTTTTGGTGGTGGCACCACCAAGTTTTATGCTGCTTAGCTAGGTTTTGAGCCCAGGTTCCACCACTTCGCCTAGACAGTATCGCTCCTACGTCGCTCCTCTCCATAGCTTTGCTTTGGCGCAGTCACTTGTAGTGTTAGTAAGGTACATGGATATTTTTTGCCCAGTAAGCACACTGTCTACTTGACACATGGAAGTGCTACCATGTGGCACATTTCCATGTGGCCCCTGCCACATTAGCCACTTGCCATGTGGCATCCACGTGGCACTGCCACATGGCTTCTTTTTTTCCCTGATAGCTACTGGGCCATCAAATTTAGGCTTGTGTTCTACTAACATCATCATGACATCATCCTACATCACCCCTTGCACCTCTCCAAGGTCCTTTTTGACCTACCTTTAGTTTGTTTCCCATAACTTGAGCATATGGAGCTATTTTTCAAATCTAAAAGAAGTGTTGGAAAGCTGGTTCTGAGATGGAGACATTGGTGTAGGTATTTTTAGGTTTTGATGCAGTTTACTTGCCCATTTTTTTAGTTGAAGTCCAAAGTTCTATTTTTAACTATGGCATGCATATCTTTTGCATCCCATGTCAATTTTTTGAAAATGTTATATTTTTGGAAAGCTAGTTTTGTCATCTTTTCAGAAATATAGTCTTTTTCCTTAGATTCTAGCCCATGCTCTTTTTATCATATTTTTGGCATTTTTGCTATATGGTGGATATCTTTAGTGTTTTAGGTTTGAGGATCATTTTCCTGGCATGGTTTCTTTTGTTTTAGGCTGTACTATCTTTTATGTCAAATTTTTTTCTTGTTTTGATCATTGTAGACATCAGTTATAAGCACTTTTTCTTAATGATGAGTCCTTCCTTCCTTCTTTTTATTGCTATCTCTTTTTGGAGTAGAGTTTTCCCCACTGGGTTTTCTCTATTTTTCCATTTAATAGAGATTTAGTTGTTATTAGGTACCTCATCAGGCCTTGTTTCTAGGACCCAAGTTTGCTTTAAGCATTGTAGTTTCCTTGCTCTTTCTGCATTATTTGTAGTTGCATTATTGCTCATCTTAAGGGGGGGGGGGGTGTTAGAGTAAAGCATTGATTTAATTTTATTTATTAAATTTGCTTTACTCCCTTCTTAAGATTTTACTTTATGCACCTTTTGCATCTCTATTTAATAATTAATTAGTAATTGTTAAATAGCTTTTCCTTTTTAGTTTACCCTTTTTCTAGTTTTGATCTCCTTCTATAAGGATTGATCTTTTGTAATTTTTATCATCTTTTCCATTTCTAAAAATACATTAGCATATTTTGAAAGAAAAACCCTTTGCCTCCTCTTGTCTTTTTCTTCTATGATAGGTTTTTACATGCAGGTATTCGAGGGCTTTGTGGATTTGTGTTGATCAAATCCTTCATGGTATTAGAGCTAGATCTGGTGTAGGTTGTTAATAATTTGGAGAAAAAGGAGAACAAGGGTTTGTCAGAATAGATCTGGAATACTAAATACTAGTGAAAAGACTAGAATCTAGAAAGTGTTTGAAAAGAGCTTTTTGACACTTTTTTTGGATAAAAAAATGGAGCTATAAAGAAGAAGTTATGCTCCTCGAAAGATAGAAGTCATCAACAGAATTCAAATGCCAAAACAGGTATCATTTTGGAGAAAAAACCAAAAAATTCCTTCTCCATCATCTTCATCTTAGAACCAACTTTTTGATGCTTCTTTTAGAATTGAAAAAGACCCTCATATGCGAGAGTTATCGCAAAAAAATGACAAGGCCCCCCATAAGCAATAAAAAATATAATTATTAAAAAAAAAAAATGCCACCACTGGCGGCGGCGGAGCAAAGCTATGGTGGCCCTGAGGTGGAGCGCAGTTGGCACAACACTATGATGGAGGAGTGGCGCCCGGAGCAGAGCAGAGGTGGTGGTCCGTAGTGGTTTTCAGTGCCGACCGCCAAAAATATTAAAAAATGGCGCCGAAGCCCGCTGCCGCCAGTGACTCAACTGGGAGTTGGTAGCCCATGCTAGAAAAAGGAAATTCGGCCAAGAAACTGGTCTGCCACATCAAAAAAAGGCCCGCAGGTCGGAAAAAAAAATTTTTGTGCATTTTTTAATTTTAATTTTTTATTTTGATAAAAAAATTGCCTCATAATGTGTGTAGAGGCCGTACAGCCCTACTGGGCAAATTTTTTTTGCCTCCCAGATCAACTTTGTCCAAATCGAACAAATTTAATATGGAAACAAGGGTTTTGACACCTTCTGGATCCATCTATGAAATCCGTTTGTCCTCAACCTACTCCAAAAATTAGTGACCCCCATGCTTTCCCAAAAAATCCCTAAAAAATTCTAGATCTATTCTGACAAACCCTTGTTCTCCTTTTTCTCCAACTAACAAACAAGCTGCAGTAGATCTGGCTTTGATACCATGAAGGATTTGATCATTATATCTCACATTGCATTCTCATTGTAAATACGATTTCATTGTTTTGCATTATTTCTCTCTCATGTCCATTTAAGGTTTTTCCAAGCTCCACCTCTTCCTTCTTGGTTTCCCTTCAACAGGTTATTTTGCATGTAGGTGATCTTGGAGACTGTGGAGTTGGATTTCATCAACTCCTATAAACACTACATGTGACTAAGATCACTCATAATAATGATAGAATTTAGATATGTCAAAGTGAATAAATTGACTAAGTATAATAGAGGATATGAGGCAAAATACAATTGCATCAGTGAGCTTCATTAGAGGCAGATACAAGGCTACAGTTTAGGAATATAGAAGAATAAGGAGTATATGGGTAAGTGCACCAAGATGGTGTACAAAAGGGCCCGTATAAGTGGAACCTTTTTTATTAAATTTGGTAAACCTGCACTTGGAGGAGATGTTTGTGGTTCATCCACTCAAAATGACAAGATGTGTAAAAATATAAATTGTATTACTCTGATGAACTACTTTATAGACTACTAGAGTTTTTACAAAAATGATAAAATTAGGTGGATAAAACCCTACACACAAAAAAAATAGTTCCTAAATTTTTTAGAAAATATAACATAGATGTTTTCATGTGCTACACAAAAGACCTAGTTATATTAAGTATTTTGTGAATCCATTTGGTAGGACGATAGTTAAGAGTGATATGTAGAAGTTGTGTATTTTTTTGTAATTTTTGTATGAGTATTTTTTTATGAATTATTGAAGTGACTACATTCTAAAATTTTGATACATGTTCATGTGCAAGGCAGAACTTGCACCAAAATAATCAGAATGTTTTTTTTTTAAAAATGCATATAATGAAGTGTAGGACAATAATATGTACAATTTCTTTTGCATTTGGTTAATTATATTAAAAGTTATTTTTTAAAAATTAGATAGATGTCTACGAGGACTAGGAAGATAGTGGTAAAACTAATTAACATTTACAATGCTAATGTTGTTGAAAAAAGAAAAAAAATAGGTATTCAATCTAAGGTAAGAAGACGTGTGAGATTATGGTGGTGATTTCAAAAATACCCACTCTATCATTTGGAAATTTGATGAAGGAAAAGACCAAAATTCATCTTAGAAGATGAAAAAGATATCTAAAGGATTAAAGTTGGACGTAAAATGATCTCCCAATCCTTTGGGTCAACTTCCAAGGCTAATTCCAAGTCATAACCCAATCAGGTTTTAGATTTTCAAATAAATTGATTAGATTGTTAATAAAAAATAAATTCATTATCATGACTAAATAAGTTGATTGGGTTATTTTTCTAGACAAATCCCAATCAAGTTATTAATGAGTGAATGCAAAATATTTCATTCACATAACCTGATAAGGTTACTATGATAACAATAACACAATCTGGTTATAACTATCATAAATCGACTAAATATTTATAAATATAAAAAAAATTCAAATATAATAAAATAATTTTTATATATTTATAATTATATAACTAAATTTATATATAATTAAATATTTTACTCTTTTTTTGTACATACAATCACATATATTCATAACGTCTCTCTTGCTCTCTTAATATCCCCTAACACCCACTCCCTCTAACCTGTAACCCTTCTTTGTCCACACTAACACCTAACCCTCTCTCTCTTCCCAAACCCCTAACCCTTCATCTTTGTATATAAATCCTAACACCCATATATTTTTATAACTCCAACCCTTCTCTCTAACCCCTACCCCCCCTCTCTCTAACTATTGACCTCCCTCTCTCATTGACATCTATTCTCTTTCTCTCCCCCTCTTAAATCCCTAATCTATCTCTCTCTCTCTCTCTCTCTCTCTCTCTCTCTCTCTCTCTCTCTCTCTCTAGTAAGAAATAGTGAGAGATCAATTTGAAGTAAATTTGTTATAAGTTTTCGAAATAACAATGGGAAAGTAAACTCTAAGAGGGGAGTCCATAAAACATTCATCACACATTCATCTCACAATTTAGCATGTAAAATGAAATAGCTAACTAAACATGTTCATCCATAGCATGAAACAAATGAACACATAACACAATCAATTTATTGCCCAGAAACCCTCTAATGAGAAGATAAAACTAGGGTGGGGATGACACTCACAAATGTTCACTGCTGTAGCTATAAAGTGTATCCAATTAAAGTTACAAGAAGTTTTACCATAAACAATGATCTACGCTATGAAAGGTTTGAACTTTTAAAGGCCTACAAAGACTATTAAGTCTCACCCTATTAAAGGATTTAAACATCCTGCTAAAAGTGTGCCTTGTTAGAGGACTTAAACTTGCAATAAAATAAGTATTTAGTTAAGAGATTTACACAAGCCTATTAATACTATGTTGTTAGGATATTTTCTCTCCATCACTTGTTAGAATGATTCAACACCATGATCCTTTAGTTAGCACTCTATTTCTAGATGTTAGATCTTCTCTTTCCTAGTGTGTTTTTTATCATTCTAATTAGATATGTCTCCTTTTTCCTTTTCTCTACTTTCCTCTATTCTCCCTAACTAATTCTACAATTCATAACATTATCACAACCTCCATAGCCACCATGAATTCTCTCTACACTGCATTTGACTCTCTTGCATTTCCTTCTCTTCCTTTGTGCATCTCCAAACTATTTAGGGCTTGTCTCCTTAAGTAAACATAAGTTGGCTAGGGTTAGGTTAGAATCAACGACATAGGTTGATCCATTTTGCTACTTAGAACATCTCTCAATTTGATTGGTTTCATGTACTACATAGGGATTTGTAATATACATCTATATACATCTTCTTGAATCATAAAAAAACATTAAGTTGGCCCAAAAATGATTTACATAGACTTTTGTGTCATTACAAATAACTATGTCCAAAACTACTCACTCAGAAATTAATTTCTTTGATGCTCAAAATTCATTGTATCTTAAATGTTGTACCTTATCTTTTGAATGACTCAACATACTCTGTTTGCTCAGCTCATGAGTGACTCAGCACTAACTATCTTCTTAGCACATACTAGTCATGTATTTTTTGGCAATTGATGCTCAACATGCCTTGATCACTCGGCTCACACTAATTTCTCAGCTTGCTTTGATCACTTGTCTTGCACTACAATTCTATTGAATAACGACTAAGTGTTTTGTCACTGCCTTGTCAAAAAAACTTGAGATTAACAATCTCCGTCTTTGACATGAGTGGCAAAAACATGTTGTCATGCATATACAATGTTTATTATGAGTATAACTCAAACTATGTGTGTGTGTGTGTGTGTGTGTGTGTGACTCAGTTCTCATAAAAAATTTCAAAACTTCCAAAATTTTCAAAATGGATGACGAATTGCCATACCTCATTCCTCCATAATTCCATTACTCCCCTTGAGTAACTATTTCCTTTCTATATTTGAATATGATACTCCTTCTGAGTATACTTGTACCCTACTTTTGTGTAATTACCCCCATCTACTTTATTATATCCCTCTTTTTAGACACTTATGTCATGGGTGGTACAATGATAGTGTATTTATCCAAAAATGATTAATGGATCTCTAATATGATTTTCAATGTTGCATCCCTATTGTTGTATTATACTGCTAGAGATTGATACTAGATTTCTATCTTGATAGCAAGGTTAACTAAGCCATCATGAGTGGAAAGATGAGAATCTTTATTCATCAATATTTCAACATAGGCTAGTTCCTTGTGCAATACTTCCATGTGTGTGGTCAACATGGATTGGATGTTGATCAAAGTATCTTGAATGTTAGCATCTTGTGCTTTTAGCTCAGCGAGCCTACCTTTAGTGGATAGAAGTCTTTGAAAATATGACTAACTTTGATCAAGAGATAGATTTAAGGTATTACCTATAGTGTTTAGATCTCACTCTAGTTGGTCAAAATTTCTCTAAATCTCATGTGTGAAAATATACACATCACATAACTTGGTGTGAAGATAGAAAATGTTCTCCAACACCTTCTTCACACTCTCCATCTTGGTTTCTAAATCAACTTGTTGTAGTGCAAGGGTACTAGATATCTTTTCAAGTACCTTAGTGTGAAATTTTCTTTTATACCATTCTAATGGTTTAGTGTTTGAATCTAGGTCTTCATCACTAATATTATAAACAATATTTACTAGTTGCTCAATAATTGATTTGTCTTCATTTGTAGCTAGAAGATTGATAGCATCAAGAAATGTATCATTGATGTCATGAAGCACTTGCTTCTACTTATGCTCCCTTCATAGCAACTCTTGTTGTTTCTTCCTATATAGAGCTTCCTGCAGAATGCTCATCTTCTCAATGGTGATTTTTTTAAGATCAAACTTATGTAGTTTAATCACCTCATCTAGGCTTACACTTGACAATATATTTCTTCTAAGCTCCTTGATGTTTATGCACTAGGCCTAAATATCTACAATGGAGTGGCATGAGTGATCAACCTCTAAAGAACTTGACTACTAGTAGGAGTCACAAAAATTAGTAAGGTAACTAGAGTCTAGATGGAAATTTGTTCCTCTAGGGAAGTAGTCACCTTCAATTCTTCAGACTTTTCATCTTGTCTCACTTCTATTTGTACTTCACCTTGAATTTGTGGAGTAGGTGCATGATTAGATTCCTAACCTAGTTTGACTTTAGTTCCATCTTTCTCAACTATAACTAAGCCCTAACTAGTTGAAATGAGTGACACTAGAGACAATGCTACTTTTTTTTTGTATTAATAGCACTTAGTCATCTAGTGCTTGCACTTTGGTCTTCCATCTCTATAGTTGTAGTGGGTACACTGGATGTGTCAATTTGTTTCGCCCTTGCTGCTACCACTTTTTCTTTCTCAATTGCATCTAGTCACACCAATATAGGGTTTGAGCATAATTGTGCTACCATGGTGGAGTCCTTCAATGTATTCTTCAAGTCATCATTAGTCAAAGGATTGATGTTCTAAGTAGAATTTTTAGGAACATCCTTGATTTGTATTGAGTCTCATTGACTCACTTGTCCTACATGTGGTCAATTGTTGTTGGGGATTTGTAAATCATTTAAATTTTGTTCATCTTTTTGCTCTTCCTTAGCTATGGCCTCTTCTATTGCTACTTCTTCCTATGTGCCTCCCACACTATCATCCTTTATTGATACCTCTTATGTTTTATCTATTATCTCTTTTTCATCTTTCTTAGGATCTTGCATTTCTTTCTCATCTTTTTCTTTTATTGCAAGAGTGGATAACCCATAGACTATTTTCTAGATTTGTGTAGTCTTGGTCACCAAATTCTCAATATATTCTTATTAAGTATATGGAAAGCTCTATATTTAGGGGAAAATTTAGACTTGTGCTCTTCCATAGTCTTGGTAACCTTCCTCTTATCCAATTCTGGCATTACTTGGGCTGGAGTAGATTCTTGATTTGTCTCTCTATTTGTAAGCTATGTTTCCATTTCTTCTCAACTTGGTCATATAGACTCTTAGGTAGTGAGTTGGAAATATCAATAGGATTTGATTTGAATGTAGTCATCATCACATATATTACTTCCTCAACAATATTTTGTTCAGCCTTTCCTAACTTATCAAAATCTATGTGTACTAAACTAGATAAATTTGCATTTGATTTAGTATTGTCACACAAATTATCCAAGTCAGAGGAGGAACTATGGCTTACCACATTGAATTGACTCATGTCATCAAATTTTTTCTACTCCTCACATATATCTTCTTTGCTGGTTGGCTTGGCTCTGCTAAGGTAATAGTCCTCTTTCATTTTGATTTCTCAGCAATCTTAACTTTCTTGATGGCTTCCCTTGTGTTGGACTTGGTAGTAGGTGCTACTAGCTTCTATTGTGAAATTTTCACAAGATTCTTCTTGGGTTTCTCCACTTTAGGCTCCTTAGACTTTCTCTTCTTCTTCTCAGCTGGTTTGGGTACTTCCTCAACTTCTTCTCCCTTGACACCTTTTTCATTTACTTCCTCATCTACTCCTTGTCCTTGAGTAAGTACCAAAGGGGCTTGGACTTGTTCATCCTCTTCATCATCGCTATGCCAAATCTCTCTTTCAGCTTCTTTACAAGTTTTTTCTTCTTCCCTACCATAAAGGTTGTTTTCAAGTCAATTATGATTCTAGACTTGGCTTCCTCATATTTCCCAAATAAGGTGGCACTTTTATCTATTTCTTCTACTAGTAGAGTTGTGATTGGTGTAGATGCCTCATCTACATTGATCTCATATAGCAAGGGCTTAAGCTATCTGGCCCTAGGAATAGGTGCCTGCACATATGTATAGTCTGTATCAACTAAGAATAAAACATCATTGTAATGTTTCTCCACTAGCAACATTGAAATCCTCAGTCTCTATTTCATGGATTTCTTAAAATCCTCAAAATAACTATTCATTTCTCTATGAACTCTATGATCTAAATTGTAATTGAACAATTGGTCTTTCAAGCAACTTTTTCAAATGTAGGAAATGTGTTATGCACATAAAAGAATATACAAACTAGAAAAGAGTCAAATTTACAAGATGCGTTCTTTTTTCCCTTATGGCCTCCAAGTTTTTAGATTGTTGTTGAAGTTGCAACTCAGAAAGGTCATAGGTGTGGTCTCTCTTCATTATTTTGTATCCCAAATCTACAACCATGCTAGATACATTATTTTGTCTGCTAGATTGAAAGAACTTGTGAGCTGTCACTCTCACATCAAAGGTAATTAGGGTGTTTGAGATAGGATATATAAGCATTCCCCTCTTATTCCATAGTGCACCTATGTTCATGTTCTTAGGTTTTTCTAGGGAAGGATACCCTATCAATCAATTGATGATCCTTTTAGTGATCTTAATTGGTCCATTTTCCAACCATATAAACTCATCATGTATTCTACTAAACATAAACTTTATCCATTCAGTTTTGAATACATTAGGGAAATCTAGGGCATGGGTTAACCCTTTCTTTTATACAATTTTATTCTCTTCCCTTAAGAATCCATCTGCACAAAGTTGACTATACAAATCTTGTATCTCTAGATCTCCTATACTTTCAACTTTTCATGTATAACAACACCTAACATCCTAAATCATAAGAACTTTTGGTGGTATCATTGATAGTGCACCAAAAATGTCCCTTTTATAAGAAATTGTAGGTATTTCTTGGAAAGGTGGTTGTCTTACATCATCACTAATTAAATGCACATTAAACACTTCCTTTCCTTCCTTCCTTCCTAACATTTGTAGAAGAGCTAGCTACCATATTTTATACTTAGGGTTCATGAAAATTCAAATAGTGAAACTCAAAACTAGTTAAATACCTTTCCAACCTAATGAATATGTTGAGTTACAGTTGAATTTAGTTCACAAATGTAAAAATCTCTTGTTGAAATTTTCCTTTGTCCTCTCTTTGATCGTTGGTGAATGCAAATGAGTCAAGAAATGACTATATAAACCTTTAAATTTTGTAATAAATGCTTAACGCTCACACAACTATAAGCTCACTCATCATAGGGTTTCCAACTCACTCAACATACACATGATTTCCACTATGCTTGGTTCACATAGAAAACTCAACCAATACTATTATACCTTCATAACTTAGTAACAACTAAAATTCCATTCACACTTGGTAGTAATTGTGAAACCTTTCATGCTCAGAAACAACATGAAAACTAACAAAACTATAGATTTCTTTGAGGTTCTAACCAATACATTGCATCTTAATTCATGCATATGTAATCTTTTAAGAACTTATATTCTTGGAAGCACTGTAAAATATATCATTGAAATATCAGTCCCACACATAACTTTTGATTACCTAGTTGGGGGTGATGTGATCACCTGATGCATTAGATTAAGTGACCTCATTTGAACTTGATGTGCTACAATATTCCTTCTTCTTCCATGTCTTGTTCATATGCACTTTTACCTTCTCAACATTGACCTTGTATTTTCCTTTATTGTTTCAATTACTCGGTGTCAGTGATCTAGTTGGATAGTTTCTTCTAATATGACTAGTCTTCAAATAGCTAAAGCATGTAGGCTCACTAAACCATCTATTGTAGTTGCCTCTGAAATGTGTTCTAATGTAATTCTTAGGAACATGTCCATATATTTGACAATAGTGACAAATGTACCTTGTATTGTAATCCCAATTTTTGAATTTTCCATTTCATTGTACCTTTGTCTACTTCTTTGATTTCCACTTGGCATTAGATCTACATTCGTATGCTTTATGTCCATAGTTATGAAAATTATAGAAATATCTTTCAAATCTCTATGTGCATAAGGTCTTGGTCCTGCATTCATGTACCTGATGTCCTTTCTTATTGCACTTATGATAGTTACCGTTGAATTTTTTTTTAGGATTCTAATTTACATTGTTGCTCTTGCAAACATTTTTTGTATGACCTAACTTTCCACAACTATGACAAGTGGGTTTGTAGTTATTACCTTTCTTAATTATTTGTTCACCACTTTTAGATGATTCTCCTTCCTTAGTACTTGTGTATCCCATTCTAGTAGTATCATTATTCGATCTAGGAGATCTCATCAATTAAAGTATTTGATGGCTTCACTAGGTTGGTTGAAACTTTCAAGAAATTCATTCTCTTTTCTTATTTCATTCCTTTGGTGTTCATTTTTTAAATTTAGGGTTGTGATCTCAATGTCTTTTCCATTCAATTCATGACTATCAATCATCAATTGAGTCATTGTATCCAATTGCATGTTAGCAATCTTTTGGACATCTGATGTCTTCTCTTCCAGTATGTTAGTTAGTGTTCTCCTATCATCTTCAATCACAAATTTGTCTTTCTTGGCTTTCTTTTTCCTACTTAGTTACCTCACATAGCAATACTAATTGGAGTTTTTGTTCTATATTAATATTTCTAACCTCTTCACTTAGGGCACTATTCTTTTCCATCATATCTACAACAATTGCATCAAACCCACTTGAGTTTCCATTTGCAAATAATTCAATACTATCTTCCTCTTCATAATGAGTATCATTTCTCTCAATATCTATCTCTTTCCTTCTCCTCAATGAACATTGTAGTTCATCTCTTGCTTCCATGAGTTGGTGTAGTGCAAGCTAGATTTCAATCTTCTGGTTCTCAATAGTCTTTCCAAACTTTTAAACTTCCATCTTCAAGATCTTTCCTCAAAGTTGTAAAGTTTTCCTTTCTAGAGAATAAGGCTTTGATACCGATTGTTGGAAATAATAATGGTAAAGAAAAATCTGAGAGGGTAGGAGATGAATTAGTACTTCAAAACTTTAACCATAAAACATTCACCACACATCTATCTCAAAATTTAGCATGTAAACTGAAATATCTAACTAAACATGTTCATCCATAGCATGAAACAAATAAACACATAAAATAATAATTTTTTTAACCTAGAAACCCTCCAATGAGAAGGTAAAATTAGGGTGGGGATGACGCCCACAAATCTCCACTACTGTAGCTATAAAGTGTAGCTAATTACAGTCACAAGAAGTTTGAACATAAACTATGATTTTCACTATGAGAGATCTCTCCTATTAAAGGATTACAAAGACTATTAAGTCTCACCTTGTTAAAGGATTTAAACACCCTTCTAAGAGTGCACCTTCTTAGAGGAGTTAAACTTGCAATAAAACAAGAACTCGGTTAAGAGATTTACACAAGCCTATTAAAACTGCTCTATTAGGAGATTTTCTCTACATCACTTGTTAGAATGATTCAACATCATGATCCTTAGGTTAGCACATTGTTGCTAGATTCAGATCTTCTCTTTTCTAGTGTGTACTTTATCCTTCTAATCATATATGTCTCCTTTGTCCTCTTCTCTACTTTCCTTTGTTCTCTCTAACCAATTCTACAATTTATAAGATTATCACAACCTCCTTAGCCACCATGAATGCTCTTTTCACTTAGCATTCCCCTCCCTTGAGTTTCCTTCTCTTCCTTCACACATTTACAAACTATTTAGGGCTTTTCTCCTTAACTAAACATAAGTTGGCTAGGGTTAGGTTAGAATCAACAACTTATGTTGATCCATTTTTCCACTTAGAACATCCCTCAATTTGATTTTTTGCATGTACTACATATAGATTCATAATATACATCTAGATACATCTTATACAATCATAAAACAATCATAAGTTAGCCCAAAAATGGTTTACATAGAAGTTTCTACCATTACAAGCAATTATATCAAAAAATATTCACTTGACAATTGAAGTCTTTGATGCTCGACATTCACTATAGCTTCAATGCTTTGTATCATCTTAAAAATGGAAGTATTTCCATATTGGTAGGTTTAGAAGCTTGTTTTAGTACATATATTATAATATATTTGCATTTAGGATGCATTCTGCACTTGATTCCTTCATTCTTGGTGAAATTAGGGTTAGGATCATGAAGATTCTCCTTAATTTCCCTACTCTATGGCTCTATTTATTGGGTAGGAATTAGGAATACATCCTCCTAGTATTAGTGCTATTCATTATAGGATTTTGGGCCTATTCTTGGCATCTAGTCCTATTCTACTATCATTTCTAGGTTTTTGGGTATTCTCGAGACTTTCTACATTCCGCTCCGGTTGGGTTTTCACTACTAGGTCAACCCTGACCTAAGACAAGGTCCATCAGGTCAACCTTGACCTAGGTCATGGTCAAGGTCTTCCCTAACTTAGGTCAAAATTGAGGTCACCCTTGACCTTCTTCAGGATTTCATCCCCCTTTTCAGATTTTGGTCTCAGAGGGTCCCAAAATCAATGTTAGGATTTCAGAGTTGAATGTGGAAGGGGTTTAATTCAAGATTCATTAAATAATTTTACCTCCTTAGTTGGTTATTCTTATTGGACCATAATTCAAGGTGAAATTTGAATTATGGGTCCTCACATTACTCTAGGAGCCTCACCTTGAATTCTCTATATAAAGACTTGTTGAAATTAACAAGTGGGAAGATTTACTTTTGAGGGGGTAGGTGGTGAATCAAAAGTAACTAACTTTAACCCTTTTAAATTTCTTTAACTAAAACCATTCACATGCATCCAATCTATCAATGAACATGAAAGTAAAGACATGCATGAAAATAGACAACACACAAATTTGGTAACCCAAAAACCCTCCAAAAATGAGAAGGTAAAACTAGGGTGGGGATGACACCCACAAAATATCACTACAGGAATGTGTAACTATTCAAGGTTACAATGTTTGACCACTTTCAATGGTTTTCCTTGTGAAAGGCCTATCTTATTAAAGACTTTACACTCTATCAAAAGTGACCTAGTTAAAGGATTTCACTACCCTGCTAAAAGTAGCCCTGGTCAAAGGACTTTTTTATATTCACTTGGAATGCCACCTTGTTAAAGGATTTACAAATGGCTGCTAGGCCAACCTAAGTCCATAGGACTTCCATATCTAATACAATTTCTAGAGAGTATTAGAAAGCTTTTGACCTATTAGCTTTGGAATCTTCACTTGCTGATTCTAGATCCTTGTTCTTCTCTATCACTCTGATCCTTGCTTGATCTGATATGTCACCCTGCATGATTTTGATACTTTGTTCTTCAATAATTGAATTCTACAATGCTACTCTATTCTTCACTAAGTCTCTTACCCCTCTAAATTTCACTATGGTTCACCCATACACTTCTGTCTTCCACATATTCAATGGGGTTTCATCCTCCTTTTAAAGATTTCAAAGACTTAGGATTAGGTGTGAATCTACGATCAATATCAAATCTTCATTTCCTGCTCATTCCTTGCACTTTTCCTATTTTTTGCATGCCTTCTCCATTTTTCTTATTGGTTGCATGAAAATTGCATAGGTAATGTGAAGATTTGATCTTATCTTCAAGATCCTTCGAGATTCATACTATGTCTGCTCCAAAAATGGTTTATATCTGAGCTTGTGATGGCACAAACTCATATGCTAATTTTTGTGTTACTCGACACATACTAGTTGCTGATGCTCAGCACATATAGAAAAAATCGGCTCAATTAGCTCCTATAAAAATGTTGTTTTCACTCAGAATCTATAGTGACTTGACACCTATACTTTGCTTGGCACTTGAACTTTACTTGGCACTTGAAGATTGCTTAGCACCTAAAGTTCACTTAGCACCTATTGAATTCTCTGGCATGGCATATATTGTAGCTCAGCTTCTAGGTAAGTGCACCAAGTTGTGGTGCCAAAAGGGGGGTATAAGTGGACACCTTTTTCCTAAAATTAGCAAATTCTAGACTTCAACAAGAATTTGAAGATAGTTACGCTCAAAATTTTAAGATATGACAAAATCAAAAGTCATAGTCCTTTGAATCTAGTTTCTAAACTACTAATTTTTTTTCAAAATGGTTTAGTTTTAGGTCCTCAAAAAAGGGGGCCACAGAAAGTGGTACTGTTTATTCCAAAAAAACATAACATAGTACAAAGTGTGCCCCCCCTAAAATTTTAACTTTTTTTTTGAAATTCTTTAATTGCTCTGGTCAAAAGTTACCTAACACTATGAAGTTTATCCCAGATTTTTTGGGTAATTTTATAATGTGTATTTTTTTTAATGAATTTTTAAATTAGACCCATCCCAAAAATGTGAAATATCTGTGTGCTCCCCCTAGAAATGATTGAAAACTAATCTAAAATCAAAACTTCTTTATTTCAAAGTGTGTAGAATGGAGTCTAGTTTCTAAAAAACTAAGTTGTTACAAAATTCGATGAATGAGCTAAAATCTACAGCCCAATTAGTACATGGTGGTTTCTGACAAAAAATGAACATACATTCAAAAGAAATTATAGATGAAATACTTAAAATAGTTCAAATTAAAAATAAATTATATGGTTAGATAGCTAAGACAGAGACCTATAATGTTATGTAACCTTATCTTATCGATACCCAACCACGAGGAATCTTGAAGGGGAGCAGACAAGAAAAATCAATCATTTTTTGTATGTTTGCTAGAAAACACGTCTCAGACCTGTTTATAAACTCCAAACCTTTGGGTTGGATCTCCAAGGCAAAACCAAGCCTTAGGCTTTGTTTTAATGCAAATCTTTGAATAGCGCATGCGCCCTATAGTGTGCACGCACTATTAAAACGCTAGTGAATTTGAGGTAGTGTGCATGCGCTATAGTGTGCACACGCTTTAGTGCGCATGCACTATTGAGACCTAAATTGAAAACCAAGACCAAGAGAGAGCTAGGGGGGTGGGGCGAGGGAATTGCTATTTGTGTGTGTGTGAGAGATAGAGAGTAAGTAGGGGATGGGAGAGGGGAGAGAGGAAGTGAGAAAGAGTAGGGGTGGCAGAGAAAGTATAGGATGGGAGATAGAGGAAATGTGAGAGAGTAGGGGTGGCAAAGAGAGTACAAGATGCAAGAGAGAGGAATTGTGAGAGAGAGAGTGGAGGTGGCAAAGAGAGAGTACGGGATGGGGGAGAGAGATTGAAAGTAGGGGATGGGAGAGAGAGGAAGTGTGAGAGAGAGTACAAGTTGGGAGAGAGAGATTGAGAGTAGGGGATGGGGGAGAGAGAGAGTAGGTGGTGGGAGACGGAGTGGGAGAGGAAGAGCGAGAGAGAGGAGGATGGGAGTGCATGTGTGTGAAAGAGAGAGAGTAGGGAATGGGAGGGGGGGAAGATAGAGTAGCTTGAGAGAGAGTAGGGGATGGAAGAGAGAGTAGGGGATGGAAGAGAGAGTAGGTGATGGGAGAGGGAGTGGGAGAGGGAGAGAGAGAGGGGGGATGGAAATGTGTGTAAGAGAGAAAGAGAGAGAGTGTGAAAATGTGAGAGAGGGTAGGGGGTAGCAGAGAGAGAGAGTAGAGAGAGAGAGAGAGAGAGAGAGAGAGTGAGAGTAGGCAGTGGGAGAGGGAGAGTGAGTGAGAGAAAAAGTAGAGGATGGGAGAGGAGAGAGGGGGGATGGGTGTGTGTGAAAGAGAGAGAGTAGGGAATGAGAGAGGGGAGAGAGAGAGATAGAGAGAGTAGGGGATGAGATAGAAAGAGAGTAGGCAATGGCAAAGGGAGTGGGAGAGGGTGGATGGAAGAGAAAGAGATTAGGCAATGACAGAGGGAGTGGGAGAGGGAGAGAGAGGGGGGATGGAAGTGTGTGTAAGAGAGAAAGTAGGGGATGGGAGAGAGTAGGGGTGGCAAAGAGAGAGAGTGAGAGTAGGGGATGGGAGAGAGTGGGAGAGAGAGAGAGAGATAGTAGGCGATGGGAGAGGGAGTGGGAGGGAGAGAGAGAGGGGGAATGGAAGTGTGTAAGAGAGATAGAGTTGGGGATGGGAGAGAGTAGGCAATGGGAGAGGGAGTGTGTGTGAGAGAGAGAGAGGGGGGGGAAATGGGAATGTGTATAAGAGAGATAGAGTAGGAGATGGGAGAGAGTGTGAGAGTTTGAGAGAGAGTATGGGGTGGTAGAGAGAGCTTGTATAGGATGGGGGAGAGAGAGAGAGAGAGAGAGAGAGAGAGAGAGAGAGAGAGAGAGAGAGTAGGGGATGGGAGAGAGTGTGAGAGAGAGTAGGGGATGGAAGAGAGAGAGTGAGAGTAGGGGATGGGAGAGAGAAAGTAAAGAGGGAAAGAGAGCACTTGAGAGAGAGAGAGATAGTAGGTGGTGCAAGAGGGAGTGGGAGAGGGAGAGAGAGGGGGGATGGGAGTGTGTGTGACAAATCTAGAGAGTAGGGGATGGGAGAGGAGAGAGAGAGGGGGGGATGGGAGTGTGTGTCTATGAAAGAGAGAGAGTAGGGGATGGGGGAGAGAAAGTAGGTAGTGGGAGAGGGAGAGAGAGAGAGGGGGAATGGGAATGTGTGTAAGAGAGATAGAGTAGGGGATGGGAGAGAGTGTAAGAGTGTGAGAGAGAGTAGGTGATGGCAGAGAGAGCTCGTACGGGATGGGAGAGAGAGAGTGAGATTAGGGGATGAAAGTGTGAGAGAGAGTAGGGGATGGGAGTGTGAGAGAGAGTAGGGGATGGGAGAGAGAGAGTGTGAGAGTAAGGGATGGGATGGGAGAGAGAGAGAGAGTAGAGAGGGAGAGAGAGAACTTGAGAGAGAGAGAGATCTAGTAGGCAGTAGGAGAGGGAGAGGGAGAGAGATAGGGGGGATGGGAGTGTGCATGACAGATGTAGAGAGTAGGGGATGGGAGAGAAGAGAGTGGGGGGATAAGAGAGTGTGTGTCTGTGAAAGAGAGAGAGTAGGGGATGAGAGAGAGTGTGAGAGTGTGAGAGAGAGTAGGGGGTGGCAGAGAGAGTACGGGATGGGAGAGACAGAGTGAAAGGATGGGAGAGATAGAGTGAAAGGATGGGAGAGAGTGAGAGAGAGAGTAGGGGGTGACAGAGAGAGAGAGAGTACGGGATGGGAGAGACAAAGTGAAAGGATGGGAGAGAGTGTGAGAGAGAGTAGGGGATGGGAGAGAGTGTGAGAGAGAGTTGGGAATGGGAGAGAGAGAGAGAGTAAGAGTAGGGGATGGGAGAGAGAGAGTAGAGAGGGAGAGAGAGAACTTGAGAGAGAGAAATAGTAGGTGACCTAGGAGAGGGAGTGGGAGAGGAGGAGAGAGAGGGATGGGAGTGCATGTGACAAGTCTAGAGAGTAGGGGATGGGAGAGAAGAGAGAGGGGGGATGGGAGTGTGAGTGTGTGTGTGTGTGTGTGTGTGAAAGAGAGAGAGTAGGGGATAAGAGAGAGTGTGAGAGTGTGAGAGAGAGTAGGGGGTGGAAAAGAGAGAGTACGAGATGGGAGAGATAGAGTGAAAGGATGGGAAAGAGTGTGAGAGAGAGTAGGAGGTGGCAGAGAGAGAGAGAGAGAGTACGAGATGAGAGAGACAGAGTGAAAGGATGAGAGAGAGTTTCAAAGAGAGTAGGGGATGGGAGAGAGTGTGAGAGAGAGTTGGGGATTGGAGAGAGAGAGAGAGAGAGAGAGTAAGAGTAGGGGATGGGAGAGAGAGAGAGAGTAGAGAGGGAGAGAGAGAACTTGAGAGAGAGAGAGATAGTAGGTGGTGGGAGAGGGAGTGGGAGAGGAGGAGAGAGAGGGATGGGAGTGTGTGTGAGTGATCTAGAGAGTAAGGGATGGGAGAGGGGAGAGAGAGAGGGGGATGGGAGTGTGTATCTACAAAAGAGAGAGTTTAGGGGATGGGAGAGGGGAGAGAGAGATTAGCCCAAGAGAGAGAGAGAGAGAGTAGCAGATGGGAGAGAGGGGCAGATGGGAGTGTGTGTAAGAGAGAGTAGGGGATGGGAGAGAGTGTGAGAGAGAGTAGGAGGTGGCAGAGAGAGAGAGAGTAAGAAGTGGGAGTGTGTGTGAGAGATCTAAAGAGTAGGGGATGGGAGAGGAGAGAGGGTGAGAGGGATAGAGAGAGTAGGCGGTGGGAGAGGGAGAGCGAGAGAGAGTAAATGATGGGAGAGGGGAGAGAGAGAGTGTGTAGGGGATGGGAGAGGGGAGAGAGAGTAGGGAGAGAGAGAGAGAGAGAGAAGGAAGGGTTGAGAGTGATGTGTTCTCATATAGTGCATACACACTATGTGAAATCACCTAAAAATGGTCAAAAAGCAACTTTCGGGCTCGTTTCATTCATTCTCTACTTTTTTTCTTTTTTGCACTCTGTTATCCCGACAAAAATTGCAGGTTTCAACATAGAAAACACTCTTTCAAGGTGGCAAACACTATTTTGAGCTAACAAACACTATTTCAAGGTGGCAAACACTTTTGGAAGCTAGCAAACACCAAATTCAATCATTGGATACATGATTTGAAGAGTTTTGAATATTCCTTGTATAGAAAAGGTTAGTGCAATCTATTTTAAATATTGTTTGTTGATATATAGATACAAATTTGATTATAATTTGACATGTTGTTTAATATATAGTGAATTCATTGAAATTTGTATGTTTCAATGAAATGTTATTTCGAAATGGTTAGAAATTTGACAAGTCATTTTATATATATATTGTGTATTCATTTAAATAATTATAATTTTTATATGTATTTAAATAATTTGTAATTTACACATTTTAAGTAATTCAAATGTTTGAATAATTTGACATGTAGAAATCATCATCATGCCAAGGAAGAAACCAAAAAATCAAACAAATGAAGATAGGGAGAGAGATTTGGCAATTAAAAGAGATAAAATGAAATTACTACGCGAGCAAAAAAAATTGCAAAGCAATAATGAAGAATTGACTTTTGAAGAGGATCAAGAACTACCGGTACCAAGAAACAAAGAGGAAGAATTGAAAAGACAAAGAGAAAGAATGAGACTGTTACGCTCAAGAAGACAATTGAATTGTGAAGCTACACCATCTTCTAATGTTAGAGTCATATCGTCTGCTACACCATCTTCCAATGTTGAAGTCATATCGTCCTCTCATGTTGAAGAGACATCGATTTGTAGATCTGACGATATACACACTCCATCATGTCATGTTGAAGGCACAACATCAACACATCAAGTAGGTGATATTTCATCTTTTGCATCTTATTGCCAAGGCACATCATCTTTGGTTCAAGGTACGCAATACACTCAACCTTATGTTGATGTTCAAAATGTTGAGAGAATTGAAGAGATTATAACACCTTCTAGAATTCATTTTAGAAGACCAAAATATTTGATTGATATTGATACTAACATTTTGAAATCAATGCCTGACAAGATTAGCAAGCGTACTTGTCAAAAAAAAGTTAATCGTATGTGGAGATTATTTTTTGATGAATTAAATATTACAAGTCAATGCCAATTATTTGTTGAAATGATGAGGAATTTAAAATTTAGGCCTATCATGAAGATTCTTGGGCTAAGAATGATGGATGATTCAAATGAAAAAAAACATTTTAAAGAATCTAATGAATGCTTATGACAAAGTGGGTTCTAAATCATGCACCAAAGATAGTAATATTGCAAGACAAGTACTTACATCAACAATAGTAAGTAGCCAAATGAAGAAAGCTCGACTCATGAGAAAGACAAGCAAAACATTTAAAATTGGTAGAGGTACTCTAAGGAGAGCCATGCTAAAGCGTGAGAGATTGGAAGATCCAACAAAAAATGAGTTATGGACATTTAGCGGTAGACTACCACGAAAGGATAAAGAAATTAGTGAAGCCTTGAAATCATTGATCGAAGATTTTTGGAAAAATAACACACATGTTTCCCCTAATCAAAGAGATGTTGTAAGAAGGAGGATTGGTAGCCAAAATCATGAGCCACATGCAAAACATTTTTTGGATACAACTCAGACACAATTATTTGCAAAATTTATTGGTATGTATCCTCAAATTCAAATAAGTCAAAGATTTTTTGAGATGGGTAAACCTTTTTATGTGAAGATAAATCACACATGCACAACTTGTTGTTGTAGGATACATATTGAATTTTTTAACCATTTTGATGTTTTTAAGCATATATGCGTAATTTTGCATTCTTAGTTTGTTTTGCAGGATTGTGACAT
This sequence comes from Cupressus sempervirens, assembly GCA_028749045.1. Lineage (NCBI taxonomy): Eukaryota > Viridiplantae > Streptophyta > Pinopsida > Cupressales > Cupressaceae > Cupressus > Cupressus sempervirens. The sequence continues at coordinate 129,133,874 of CM053784.1, forward strand.
AAATGAGCCACCAAGATCTTCAAGGGAATTCATATCCAACATTTTTTGTGAAATAAGGGATGGCCAACAATTTTACAAGACATCATGCTTGGATCGTACGTGCTTATTTTGTGGTTCTTTGCAACTTTTATCAACTTGTCAACATATGGATAGTACACATGCAATTGGAAATGAAATAGTAGATTATGAAAAATTTAAGACAGTGACATATGTTCTAAAAGATGGGAAACATGGTAAAAGATGTGATTTAGTCATTGAAAAGATTTTAGTGTATGAGTTCATGAAGATTTTTTGTGAAAACATTATTTACGAGAATGCAAGGCATACCCATAGAGCTCGATGGCTGGATTTGCAATTCAAGTTGTGCAAGGATACGTTTCCATTGGATACCATTGTTTTGGTTGTAGATTTCATAGAGAACTACACACTACAACCACAAAATGAGGTGCAAGCAAAGTATTATACTTCTCAACAGGTTTCCATATTTGTTCACATAACATTCATGCATTCACCTACAAGTACAGAGGATGACAAGAAGATTTTGAGGGAGTACCATTTTTACATCAGCGATGATCGATCACATTCTATGGAGTTCGTACATGGTTGTTTTCAACTATTTTATGGAGATATCACATATCGTCAGCACGTTATTTGGTTAGACAATTTTGCATCTCAATTCAAGAAGGCACGGATGTTCTATTGGTTGAGCAGGATGCACAAGTTGTGTAGAATTCAATACATGTGGAATTTCATAGAGGCTGGTCATGGAAAGGGAGAGCACGATGGTGCAAGCGCATGCATCAAAAGAGCGTTAGCTAGTGAAGAACTAAAGTACAAAGATGAAGCAATATTGACAGATGCAAAATCCATCGTCCAGTGGTGTAACGCTACAATGGGTCCAGGTAAGGAAGGTGAGTCTATGGTTCGTAGATTTTTTTGGTTGATAGATAATACTAACATTGCACCATATCAGGATTATTGCAAACTAACAGGATCCAGTGAGTTGCACTCTTTTAGAAGCTCTGATGCATGTTCATGGAGTATCCACACATGAAAAATGGCATGCTATTGTCCATCATGTGCAGAGGAAAATTGGGATGACTGTGAGTCGACTAAATGGGTGGACAAATGGGATATACGAGTTTTGGACCCAATTGACACCTATCGTCCCCCACAAGCACTGGAAATGGTACAGATGGAATCATCTATTGACTTTGACCGCTTGTCTGATCTAGTGCAACCTGGTAAAATATATATTTATATATCTTTGTAATTTCAATATGTAACTTTATAACTTTTATGCAAGTATTTTTTGAATTAATGACCGCATTTTGTACATTTGTCACTGTAGGCCATGTTTTTGTTGTTATTGCACCTGAAGACAATGAAGAAGGGACAGATTATTATTTGTGTCGTTGTGTTCAAGCCAAACAAAAATTGGATCACTCGATTATAGATGGTGAAGGTTTAGAGTACCATGTCGGTGCGGTGGTTGTAACCGGCACATGGCTTAGACGATATTCTATGAAGAACCCTAACTTGTGGTTATTCGAGGATTGGCAAACAGAGAGGAAGATTCTTCATTATTCAAATCTTGTTGTCGCATCAAATGTCCACTTGATAAAATATGGTGGAAAACCACATAATAAGAATCTTTGGAGAGTTTGCGAGTCAGACCACGAGGCAATACTTGAGACATTAAAATGTCGAGCAGATCCAGTTGGCTCATTAGATTGAATATAGAGAGAGGGAGAGAGAGAAAGAGTGATCAACTGGATCCAAATACATTGTTGCAACCTCTTCCCCAAGACTATCCACATGACTAAGGTGGACCGTATTGTTATGATGCGTAAGTGATGAGATTTAGTTTAAATCATAGATTTTATGTTTTGATTTGTTTAGAATCTAGATTTTATGTTTTGATGTCTCCAATTTTTTTTTCAGATTTTCTTATTGTGATGATATTTTTCTTTCATTGCATGTTCTCTTGGATGACAAGAGGGAGAGAAGAAAAATAAGTAGATTTCCAAACAGCCAGCCACCCTTCTTCATGTAATTTATTCATTTAAGGTAAAAGTCCCATTTCCTTTGTTTGGCTCTAGTATTTGGTTATTTAAAGTCGTTATTCTAGTTGGACCTTCGTATGTTTGAATTTGGGATTGTTTAGTGTCTATTTTTTATGATTATACTGAATTATTAATTCTACGATGTTTCTATTATTTAATTATTTAAAATAAATTAAAACTTTTTGTATAAAATTATTATTTTTTATTTCTATCTATTTGTTATGATTATTTCTATTATTTAAAATAAATTAATTATATAATATCTCTATGCTGAACTATTTATATTTCTAAACTTTACATATTTTACACCATGACCAACAATCAAACTATTATAACAATACAAATACATTTAAATAGTAATGTAAGAATGGTTTAGTTCACATAAAAAATAAGTCTACCTTTGATATTCTAAATACATCACAAAACTTTATCGCTTCAAAAAAATTGGAATTTCTCCCATCTACTTGAGTTCCCATCAATTGTCCATAAAACTAGGAAAGGGAATAGGTGCTATGCTCCCAATCCCAACATCCTCCTATCCACTACTAGGAGATGTGTGTAATGTAGGATTCAACTCCATCAACTTAGTCATTTCTTTCACTAGTTGATTGGGACTCTCACCATTTGTTGCCAACTATGGTGACAATGCTTGGGGTTACACTTATTAAGTAAGAATATTTCCTAATCTAGGGATTAGAGCATTGAACATATCAGAATGTGATTTATGCTATGGGAGAAGAGGTATGTTGGGCATACTAATTGATTCTAGGGCTAGTGCAATTACATCTCCTTCCACTAGTGTTGTAAATATAATTTCTATAGTTGTTGAAGGTGCACCTCCAATATTTGGTCTATATCTCTTTCAAACATTTAGATTATCCTCTCTTTCTTTCCTCTTCTATTCCTTTAGTGCAACCTTCTCTGCAACTCATTTTCCCCTTTCTATAGCATCTAAGATCTCATTTCTTGCAATCTTTTCCTCTCTCCCATCTTTTCTATCCCTCATCTTCTCCTTCATGTGAAGTGCATTAGCCTCAAATAACTTCTTAGTCTCTCTTGTTCCTTAGAATTTTGTATCCTTTTCTTTGGTAGCTATAGAATCTACTGGGTAAACCACTATGTTGTTTTCTGTCTAGTGGCATGTAACGTATAAAATCAACATCTCCATCATAGTCATTTTGGGCTTGGGTATCAAAAAATTGTTAACTATTTATTTCATCATGGTTGCCACCATTTGCAAGGCATTAGATGACGTCCTTGGGGTCAACATGTGGTGGGGATGGAATTAAAAGGGAAACATTTTCATCCCCACAAGTATTTGTTTACCCAAGGTTTGTGACAACCTCCTACAACCAATCTGGTTGTGAATCTTGCATTAGCAAGCTTAATCTAATATCATAATTGAAAATGTAGTTTTTTATGTCTCTTGGCCTTGAACAAATAAAAATTGGAATTCTCTAACCAACAGTAATGTAAGGAGACCCACCCTACTAGTTTAGGCCACTATGCCCAAACTAACCAATTACTTCTTATGATCCTATAGGGTTTCTTCTTGACCCTATTCCCAAGAGGATATCTCCCAACTATCCCCTTCCCTAGGATCTATGCACACCAATTGACTATGTGACAAAGAACTCATGGTGGATAAATCTGAAGGAATTTCGTAGGAATACCTTTCTTTCCAAAATCACTCTCATCTATCCATGTTACTTCAGATTCTGGTTGATCCTTCCATTTGATAAGATGCTCCATATAGGTGCCATGACAAGTCTTCTTCTTGATTCTTGAATCCATAACCTTTTCAGCTTTTGGCTGAGATTATACTGGGATAGTGACTTCTTCAACCTTTGATTTTGTTTGTCCTTCTATGAATGTAGGCCCTTTATATTGAACTTAGTCCTTGACATTAAAGATAAGGTAAATTTCCAAGTTTGGTGGGAGTTCTATTTTTTTGGCATTAGAACCATAATTTGCAAGTACCTTACAAGGTCCTATCCTATGCATTTGTAGCTTGGTTGGAACACCCTATGCAAGTACCAAAACTTGTCCTTGGCATCATATCATGGCCTCAACACCTTGGATCATCTCAAAACATCTCATCTAACATGTTCCAACTCCTTGCACACTCTCAGCAACTCATCTCTTACACTTTCTCAATTTTGCCTCTTCTAGGCTTGTTCCAACTAGCCCTTGCCAGTCACTAATTTGTTGTTTTCTCCAAAATTTTCCACAGAACTTCCTGAACTATTGGGTGATTAAAATACCCTTTTCCTCACTCTAAAATATACTCCAAAACCAACTACACTTGTTTTGTAGAATATCACTCAAAACTGGCTATTTCAGTCTGCCAACTAGGCGTAGTTTGAGGCCATTTACAAAGCAACTCACAATCCCTTGACTTTTGGAACTCCCATGACCCAAAAAAGTCTTAAGACATGACTCAAATGAAAGGATTCTTCTATTTTTTTGGTCTCATGATCAACTTTACAATGGTTTTTACAAAACCCTCCTTTCTAGCCCCTTTACCCTAGGGCTTTCTAGAACTCTTACTTTGCAACATCTCTAGAACCCCAAAATGGTTCAAAAACCTTCACTTTGGTTATATTAGATGACTTCAAACATAAAATGCAACTCTTGTTTGGAGAAAACACTAAATCCACCTTGGGAGCAATCACATACCCCTTTTTATGCACTCAAATTTTAGGGAAAACTATGCAAATACTTCTTAAATGGTTTCAAAACTTGAATTTTCAGATGGAAATGGTTATTATAGACTCAAACCAACAAGAAAAATCCAAAACTTGAGGTTTCTCAACACTCAACAATTAAATTTCAAAACTGTTACCAGCACTTACTACTAGGACAATTTCTAGTTTTAATGGTCAAAATCCCAAACCATACAAAGGAACCCCCACTGTTTTTGCATTTTTAAACACTCTTTTTGGAGACCTACAATAACCTCTCTCACTTTTCAGAGATCACACTCCGTTTTCATTTTACGACGCCATCTCGGGTGATACTGAAACTTGCAATGTCGGCTAGTACAAAGTTGCCAACTGCCAAATCTCTCTCACCTTTCCTCGTGGGATCGAACTGTCTACTCTATTAGCTCTGCGTGGTCAGGTAAATCCTATCCCCAACCTTGTCCTATCCCCTTCAGTGCTCAAACATTCTCAGGCACGCCAATCCAAAATGTCCCCAAGGGTCACTAAATGCCATAGGGCTGCGATCTTTGATAGGGCATATCTTGGAGCTCGTGCGAGGTATGGATGCAATTCTAGTTCCTACAGGACCATGTTGTAGAGACCTACAATAACCTCTCTCACTTTTTGGAGATCACACTCCATTTTTGTTTTACAATGCCATCTCGGGTGATGCTGAAACTTGCAGTGTGGGCCCTAACAAAGTTGCCAACTGCCAAATCTCTCTCACCTTTCGTCGTGGGATCAAACTGTCTGTCTGCTAGCTCCGAGTGGCTGGATAAACCCTATCCCCAACCTTGTCCTATCCCCTTCTGTGCTCGAACGTTCTCAGGCACGCCAATCCGAAATGTCCCCAAGGCTCACTAAATGCCATAGGGCTGCGATCTTTGACAAGGCATATCTCAGAGCTCGTGCAAGGTATGGATGCGATTCTAGTTCCTAAAAGACTGTGTTGTGGAGATCTACAATAACCTCTCTCACTTTTTGGAGATCACATTCCGTTTTCATTCTACAATGCCATCTCGGGTGATGCTGAAACTTGTAGTGTTGGCTAGTACAAAGTTGCCAATTGCCAAATCTCTCTCATCTTTCATCGTGGGATCAAACTGTCTACTCCATTAGCTCCGGGTGGCCAGGTAAACCCTATCCCCAACCTCTTCTTGTCCCCTTCAATGCTTGAACGTTCTCGGGCACACTTAACCAGAATGTCCCTAAGGGTCACTAAATGCCATAGGGCTGCGATCTTTGATGGGGCATATCTCAAAGCTCATGCAAGGTATGGATACAATTCTAGTTCCTATAGGACCGTTTTGCAGAGACCTACAATAACCTCTCTCGCTTTTTGGAGATCACATTTCATTTTCATTTTACAACGCCATCTTGGGTGATGCTGAAACTTGTAGTGTTGGCCAGTACAAAGTTGCCAACTGCCAAATCTCTCTCATCTTTCGTCGTGGGATCAAACTGTCTGCTCCATTAGCTCTGGGTGGCTAGGTAAACTCTATCCCCAACCTCTTCCTATCCCCTTCAGTGCTTGAACATTCTCAGGCACACTGAACCAGAATGTCCCTAAGGGTCACTAAATGCCATAGGGCTGCAATCTTTGATGGGGCATATCTCGAAGCTCGTACGAGGTATGGATGCGATTCCAATTCCTATAGGACTATGTTGCAGAGACCTACAATAACCTCTCTCTTTTTGGAGATCACATTTTGTTTTCATTTTACAATGCCATCTCGGGTGATGCTGAAACTTGTAGTGTTGGCCAGTACAAAGTTGCCAACTGCTAAATCTCTCTCATCTTTTGTCATGGGATCAAACTGTCTACTCCATTAGCTTTGGGTGGCCGGGTAAACCCTATCCCCAACTTTTTCTTCTCCCCTTTAGTGCTTGAATGTTCTCAGGCACACCGAACCAGAATGTCCCTAAGGGTCACTAAATGCCACAGGGCTGCGATCTTTGACAGGGCATATCTCAGAGCTCGTGCGAGATATGGATGAGATTCAAATTCCTATAGGACTATGTTGTAGAGACCTACAATAACCTCTCTCTCTTTTTGGAGATCACATTTCATTTTCATTCTACAATGCCATCTCAGGTGATGCTGAAACTTGTAGTGTTGGCCAATACAAAGTTGCCAACTGCCAAATCTCTCTCACCTTTTCTCGTGGGATCAAATTATCTACTCATTAGCTTCGGGTGGCTGGGTAAACCCTATCCCCAACCTTGTCTTGTCCCCTTCAGTGCTCGAACGTTCTCAGGCACGCCGACCTAGAATGTCCCTAAGGGTCACTAAATGCCACAGGGCTGCGATCTTTGACGGGGCATATCTCAGAGCTCGTGCGAGATATGGATGAGATTCCAACTCCTACAGGACTGTGTTGTAGAGATCGACAATAACCTCTATCACTTTTTGGAGATCACATTTTGTTTTCATTCTACAATACCATCTCGGGTGATGCTGAAACTTGTAGTGTTGGCCAGTACAAAGTTGCCAACTGCCAAATCTCTCTCATCTTTCGTCGTGGGATCAAATTGTCTGCTCCATTAGCTCCGAGTGGCCGGGTAAACCCTATTCCCAACCTTTTCTTGTCCCCTTCAGTGCTCAAACGTTCTCAGGCACGCCAAACCAGAATGTCGCTAAGGGTCACTAAATGCCACAAGGCTGCAATCTTTAATGGGGCATATCTCAGAGCTTGTGCGAGATATGGATGAGATTCCAACTCCTATAGGACTGTGTTGTAGAGACCTACAATAACCTCTCTTTATTTTTGGAGATCACATTTCATTTTCATTCTACAATTCCATCTCGGGTGATGCTGAAACTTGTAGTGTTGGCCAGTACAAAGTTGCCAACTGCCAAATCTCTCTCCTCTTTCGTCGTGGGATCAAATTGTCTACTCCATTACCTCCGAGTGGCAGGGTAAACCCTATCCCCAACCTTGTCTTGTCCCCTTCAGTGCTCGAACATTCTCAGGCATGCCAAACTAGAATGTCCCTAAGGGTCACTAAATGCCACAGGATTGCGATCTTTGACGGGGCATATCTCGAAGCTCGTGCGAGATATGGATGAGATTCCAATTCCTACAGGACTGTGTTGTAGAGACCTACAATAACCTTTCTTTCTTTTTGGAGATCACATTCCATTTTCATTCTACAATGCCATCTCGGGTGATGCTGAAACTTGTAGTGTTGGCCAGTACAAAGTTGCCAACTGCCAAATCTCTCTCATCTTTCGTTGTGGGATCAAATTGTCTACACCATTACCTCCAGGTGGCCGGGTAAACCATATCACCAACCTTGTCTTGTCCCCTTCAGTGTTCAAACGTTCTCAGGCACGTTGAACCAGAATGTCCCTAAGGGTCACTAAATGCCATAGGGCTGCGATCTTTGACGGGGCATATCTCAGAGCTCGTGTGAGATATGGATGAGATTCCAATTCCTATAGGATTGTGTTGTAGAGACCTACAATAACCTCTCTCACTTTTTGGAGATCACATTTCATTTTCATTCTACAATGCCATCTCGGGTGATGCTGAAACTTGTAGTGTTGGCCAGTACAAAGTTGCCAACTGCCAAATCTCTCTCATCTTTCATCGTGGGATCAAATTGTCTACTCCATTAGCTCTGGGTGGCCAGGTAAACCCTATCCCCAACCTTGTCTTGTCCCCTTCAGTGCTCAAACATTCTTAGGCACGCCGAACCAGAATGTCCCTAAGGGTCACTAAATGCCACAGGGTTGTGATCTTTGACAGGGCATATCTCGTAGCTCGTGCAAGATATGGATGAGATTCCAATTCCTACAATATTTTGTTGTAGATACCTACAATAACCTCTCTCTCTTTTTGGAGATAACATTTCATTTTCATTCTACAATACCATCTCGGGTGATGCTGAAACTTGTAGTGTTGGCCAGTACAAAGTTGCCAACTGCCAAATCTCTCTCATCTTTCATCATGGGATCAAATTGTCTGCTCCATTAGCTCTGGGTGGCCAGGTAAACCCTATCCCCAACCTTGTCTTGTCCCCTTCAGTGCTTGAACATTCTCAGGCACGCCGAACCAGAGTGTCCCTAAGGGTCACTAAATGCCACAGGGCTGCGATCTTTGATGGGGCATATCTCAGAGCTCGTGCAAGATATGGATGAGATTCTAATTCCTATAGGACTATGTTGTAGAGACCTATAATAACCTCTCTCACTTTTTGGAGATCACATTTCATTTTCATTCTACAATGCTATCTCGGGTGATGCTGAAACTTGCAGTGTGGGCCAGTACAAAGTTGCCAACTGCCAAATCTCTCTCACCTTTCATCGTGGGATCGAATTGTCTACTCTGTTAGCTCTGGGTGGCCAGGTAAACCCTATCCCCAACTTTTTCCTATCCCCTTCAGTCCTCGAACGTTTTCAGGCACGCCAATCCGGAATGTCCCCAATGGTCACTAAATGCCATAGGGCTGCGATCTTTGACGGGGCATATCTCAGAGCTCGTGTGAGGTATGGATATGATTCTAATTCCTATAGAACTGTGTTGCAGAGACCTACAATAACCTCTCTCACTTTTTGGAGATCACATTCCATTTTCATTCTACAATGCCATCTCGGGTGATGCTAAAACTTGTAGTGTTGGCCAGTACAAAGTTGCCAACTGCCAAATCTCTCTCATCTTTCGTCATGGGATCAAACTATCTAGTCCATTAGCTTCGGGTGGCCGGGTAAACCCTATCCCAAATCCCTTCCTGTCCCCTTCAGTGCTCGAATGTTCTCAGGCATGCTGAACCAGAATGTCCCTAAGGGTCACTAAATGCCACAGGGCTGCGATCTTTGACAGGGCATATCTATGGGCTATCAATACTTCGACTATACTTTAAGTCAACAATTATCAATATGTGAAAAAATGGAACTTTTTGTATTTTGAAGTACTGAGAAGATGGCCTTGCCCTTCCTCAGGAGTTTCAGAAATGGGAGACATTAGGTAAGAGAGTGAAAATGTTACTATTGCTTCAACGCACATGACGTAATTGGAAATGTAAATTTTGATGGTAATCATTTTGTGATAAGGGAGAGACTAGGGATGATCATTGTTACTATCTCTTTAGTAGTGGAATTTTGTTTTCTCTTTAATTTGGTGGTGGGGGATCAGTGGTAAGACTCCTTGGATATTCCTTCTTATGATGTTAGTGACAAGTGTTGCTCTTTGAAAACACTTGTACAATCTTTTTTAAATTATTAGATAAAAACAGAGAATTGTAAGTATTAAACATGATTAGCCTTTAGTTCCTAGAAGATCTTTATTTCCCCATCAATGCATATAGAAAGTTAAGTTTTAAGAAGATCATAAATACAAAAAATTAGAGAAGCGATTTAAACATTTATATTGATTGGAAACATGTGAGTCTTGAGTTTCCTCTACCTTTTAAAGAACGTTCCTTAGCTAGCATACCTAATTCCACATTCCATAAGACTGTCATTGCACTAAAGATTTATGAAACCAACTGCTCTAAGATAAAGCTTCCCAGTCAATAATAATCTAGCCTATTGAGGTACATAATACTTCTCAATTAAACTTGTGTTAATTTAGTATTAATTTTGTAATTAACTACAATTTCAATATCTGTGTATAGGGGGTGACTGAGAAAACTATTTGAGGTCCAATTTGAAAATATATTTGTAAGGATCTCGACCAAGGTTCACAACTTCGATGATTAATACATTCATTCAGGCCAGAACCTCACTACAAAAAAATAATATCTAAAAAAGTTAGTGAATAACGTCATGTCTAGACCCAAATCAACCAATGAAAGCCAAATTAGCATAATGTGAAACAACAATATATGCATTGAGTGGCTTGTCATAAAAAAGCTTCATAATAAAATTCATGTCTAGAATTAAAAGACCTTAAAGAACATTTATGCTTGTAACAAAAATGGCCATTCAAAACTGAATATGATTACAATATGTGAAATAGCATTACAAGAACTTGTAATGCTCTTGTGAACATCGTGTTAATTCTTGTAAGAATCCCTAAGATGCTTGTTATACTCAAAATTTTGTTTAAATTGAATTAATTTTTATCCTATCGGTTAATTAGCTTAGGGTGATATATGCTTCTTCGATGGAATAATGAGTTCGTGATTAACTCTGTATTAAGATTCATAGCATCTTCTAGTTATTTGCAAAGGAAATTTATAAATTACTTGCTAATGTCATATGGCTTGCTTGAGAAAGATGTCTGTGTTCTTATTGATGGGTACTAATGACTATCCACATCTAGTTCTTCAATATCCTATTTGACAAGCTTTCCATAGACATTTCTTTTCCATACTAAGTATTTTTGAAAACATATTTGAGTAGAAGGACTATAGTAGATACTACATGATGTTTTAACAAATAAAGTAATGGGTTAAAGACTATTATTTCCAAGGTATTATGTCATAGTATTTTAATTGTAATGATCTTAGACTAATGATATTCTTGAAGGTAACTTCGACATGCAGCAAGAAAGACAACCTACAGCCAAGGCTATATTGTGCCTACAACCAAAGCCATAAATGCTCACAACCAAAGCCACTAGTGCACATAGCTAAAGCCATGGATGCTTATAGCCAAAGTTACAAGTGTTCGTAGCCAAAGCCATGAGTATATGAAGTCGATGATCACAATTGTTTACAACTATTCACCAGAAATAACTTCTTTGCAGTTTTTGAGAAATACTAATAAAGCAAAAAAGAACATCTACTAGTTGGTAGACATAATGGCAACTCTCTAGCAATTGAATTTAATTTCATACATGCACATATCTAATTTAATGTCATACACAAACATATCTAATTTAACATCATACATGAACAAACATATAATATAAAATGATAACCAATAATGTCATATACATTAACAAACACATAATATATTTAACCAATAATGTCATATATGAAAAAACATATCATATATTAACCAATAATGTCATACATCAAATATATAATGTCATATGTACATCAAATGTGTATCGAATATGTCTCTCAGATGCCTATATATATACATGGGGAAGGAAACAAGTCTCTCGACGTCCTCTGCCGTCGTGTGGAGGGAGACAATGGAGATGACGGGGCCCTCCTGACATGCTCACTTGACCTCTTGTTGAGGCTCTTCTCCAAGTACAACTAATACAAAGAAAGTAGATATGAATCAATATTTATTATACGTTGAAATCAAATATATGTACTCACAAAATCAATTATTTTCTTACCAACAACAAATAGTCACTCTGTAAGTCCACCTCAAATGCTCGTGGATGATCAAGCGTGACAAGACCCTACAAAAATTCAATAAATATAATCACTTATAAATAAGATTAGAAATTTTGAGATTAATTATTATAAACAACAACTAAAATGAAGAAAATTCTTTCATACCTCCGTCAGTGGCTGTGAGCTAGCCACAACTACAGCCACTCCACTATCAACAGACTGTCGCAGATGAGGAGGTGTGTCCGACATCATGAGCTGCATGTCATACAATACATGTTATATCTAACATGAAACATGGAATAAATATAATCAAATGAATTAAATTAACATGAAACAACTGTACCTGTGTGAAGCTCGTATGATGTCTCTGCTCTGTGTCTGTGGTAAAGGTTGAGGGTCCTGTGGAGAACTGATGCACATGCATATTTTTTGGTCAATCCTTAATATGATTACATAATAAATATATGTATTAATTAAAATGATTAAATTGATACATACCTCAAGACTCATTGAAGGGACAAAAAATGGGCCTGGAGGATCGCTGCTAGGCCCAGGAACACTTTGACCCTAAATTTTGAACAATGTCAATAAATCCTAATTAATTAATCATTCACTATATGTATGAAATGTGATCAAATTAGTAATTTACCTGTGTGTGAATGCCAAATGTCTCGTTTAGGAACTGATCGGTGACAAGCCCATCATCTGCACCATCTCCAACATGAGTGCCAAATGTGCATAGGGATCCACATGAAGTGCACATGTGACCATGACGTATAGAAGGCTCCCCCTCAACTAATGGGCTCGTGGAATGGATGAGGGTCTGCGTCAAAGCATTAATGGTCCCTAGAGTGCTGGCCTCTACATGTTCCTTCACAACTGAAGGAATAATCACATGCTCACGCTATGGATGGACCACGGGTGCCCTAACTACATTAGGGTTACGACGTGCTCCGAGCCTCTCAAATGATGACCCCCCACCTCTACCCTGGGAGTCTAACATATCAAAATAATTGGGGATCTCCCCAAGGACAAACTCACAATATAATTTCTTCAAAAAATACATGGGGACCTCGTGATTGTTGCAAGGAGGGGCATCAAAAACCATCCACCATCTATCCCAAAAATTATTTCTAATAGCATCATGTATGCACCAATGGATGGGGAATCATTTAGTACCCTCTCTAACAATATTTTGCTCACCGGGTTTTCTAAATAATGCACATATACTACCTTTTGGTATTTCCTTTTTTCTAACATCTTCATATGACAATTTATTTGCATAAAATATTTTTTGTTCATCCTTCTTAGCCCACCAAATATCTAACTGACCACTAACTGAGGCTATCTGAGTGTTAATGGATTCAAGGGATGATGCCAATTGAGCCCTCATTGGATTGGTTTTTCCGGATTCTTTCAACCGAGCAATGATTCCTTCTAATTGAGTTTTTCCTCTCTCTATTTCATTTCTTATATTTTCTTGTGTGCTTGGTGGAGGTCTTGCAATTGGTTCGGGTTGTGGAATTTTTTCTTCTTCTTGAGGAGGGTTTTGGTTTTGGGGTTCTTGAGGGTTTTGATGTTCTTGTGGATTTTCTGGTTGATTATGAACATTTCCTGATAAAAAATCAATTGAAATTCAAATAAATAAACAAATCTAAATGAAATTTGTAAAAACCCTACAAAGGAATATAAAAAACTTACAAAACAATATGAAAAATATATCAAACAGTGCAAAGTTAGGTTTATATCACTTATGGCATCGTCGTGGGTGCGCTTGTGGTCTTGGATTTCGTCGACGAGGAGGCATTTTGGCAAATGGTGGTGCAAATGTTGAGTCTTCAACTCGCATACGCGCTGCTCGCTGTAGGAGTAGAAGAAAATGCTGATGAAAATGATGGGCTATGGGTTTGTAGCCCATCATATATACTTTTTATTTTTTTTAAAGCGCGTACGTGCTAATGGTGGTGCAAATTTTGAGTCTTCAACTCGCATACGCGCTGCTTGCTGTAGGAGTAGAAGAAAATGCTGATGAAAATGATGGGCTATGGGTTTGCAGCCCATCATATATAATTTTTATTTTTTTAAAAGCGCGTACGTGCTATAGCACGTGCGCGCTTTTTAAAATAAGAAAATAAAATTTCTTTGTCACCTTTTTGGCACCATAACTCGGTGCATATGCCCTTCTATCTTATACTTGACATTGTCTTGAGAATTTGGTTAAGTGTGTTGACACTCAAATGTAAAAACCAATCTGAGACTAACAATCTCCCCCTTTGACATGAGTGGCAAAAACACTTAACTAGACATTATAAATCTAATCTTTATGAGTATACTACATATTCTATTCGGCATATGTACAAGATTTCAAAAACTTATTCAATATTTTATATACCTCAAAATCTTGTAACTCCCCCTAAGCTATTGTGCTATTTCAATTCCTATGTTGAATGTGTCTCATGCTAATATATCTGATACTCTTTGCCTTATCTACCTTTGTTTGTATCTGTGTACCCTATTTCTGCTTCCTGTACTTTGTATCTATTCAGTGTCATATCTACTTGTAGTTTGAATGTGAATATCTCCCCCTTTGGATATTCTTTATTGTTTCCATCAGAGAATGTATTGTGTAACCATTCTTATTCACATCTTCATTCAATGAATTTTATTTCCCCTTTTATTAGATGCAATAAATAATGAATGAATATTCTTATTCTCTCCCTTATTATCTCTCCCCCTTTTTGACACTTATGTCAAAATAATGAATAGAATACTTTGCCAAAAATGTTTTATTTACCTCCATGATCATCTTGAGAGAAGCATTCCAATTGTCTAAAGCTATCTTCAATGACTTGTGCTGGATGGTTGTCTCAGCTACAAGATGAGCAAGGCCTTCAAATGTAGAAATATTTGTGTCTTTCTTGAGTATATTTTTTGAATAGGCTTTCTCCTTATGAAGTACATCCAGACGTGGAGTTATGGAGGATTGAATTTGCATCAATTTGGTCTTAATATTGGCCTCTTCAGCTGTCAACATAACTAACTCTTTTTGTGTGTGAAGCGTTGCTACAAAATGCTTCTCACTTTGAGCTAGATCTTTTGGGAGTTGAGTGCTGGAAATCTTTAGATTTTGCTCCAATATCAGTATACTTTGGCTTGTCTCTTGTGTGAAATAGGATGAATCACACAGCTTGGTGTATAGTGAGAATACATTCTCAAGTACCTTTTTCACTTTTTCAATCTTCTTCACCAATTCAACTTGTGAGAGTGCTATTTCACTTGATATCTTCTTATTTACTTTCATCTAAAATTTCTATTCTGACCATTCCAATCATTTGACATTAGTTTCTAGGTACTCATTATGTACTTGGTCCACAATGTTGGATAATTGCTCCATTATGGGCTGAGTTTCATTAGGTACTTGCAAGCTAAAGGCATCAAGAAATATCTCTTTGATCTCTACCAATTCTTGCTTCTGCCTATACTCATTTTTTAGTATCTCTTGCCTCTTTCTCTATTCTAGTGCCTCTTGCACTTCATTTATCTGCTGCAAGTTCATTTTTCTTGAGTCATATCTTGGTATGACTATTTCTTCATCAAGGGTAGGGTCTCCATAGTGAAGTACCCTTGCAACCTTGGTAGTTCTCAAGCCTAGTGCTGAAATTTGTAATGGTACTACATTAGTGCTTGACTTCTTATTAGGAGTCCCTAAGGTAGGCAAGTTTACAAATGTTTGTATTGCCTCCTAATCCTTAGGGATTTTTTCCACTTCTCTCTCCTCTCCTCTACTACCTTGATCAATGATGACAATTTGTGGAGGTGCATCTTGAGTTTGTGCTTTAGGAACATCTTGTCCTATGTGTTCCTTTGGTGTCTCCTCGGTAGTTGTTGTCACCTTTATTGTAGAATAAATCTTAGCAATTTTGTCTTGTACCTCTTACTCTTTGGGTTGATCTGCTATAGCTATGGGAGGTTGTGTGGATTATTCTTGTGTGCTTTCCTTCTCCCTTGTTATTTCTACTACAACTTTTTGTAGCTCATCAACACATTTACCAATATTGGATTTGTGCAAAGTTGTGCTTGTAGTGTTGATTGGTGAATGATCTTCTTGAGATCCTCTATAGTTAAAGGATTGATGTTCTGAGTAGACATGTTAGGAACATCCTTTATAATAACTATAACTATCGGTGCTATATGTGGAGGACTTGTTGGTGGCAGTTGGGTGTCTTGGACACTCTATTCAGTTTGCTACTCCTCTTCACTATGTGTCTCCATTGTCTCTTTTTCTATTTCTTTCTCTCCTTCATCCTTTTCTTGTTCTCTTTCTTCCTCTTTCTCATTCTCTTCCTCTTCTTCATCATTTCTACCCTCAAATGGGTCTTCTTGTCCTTCTTTTACTGTTATCAATCCATATATCAATTTCCACATCTGTGTGGATTTTTGGACAACATCTTCAATTTGATTTTGTGTAGTGCCTGCCCTTGTTGACATCTTTCTGGACACATTGTTGCTATTATTATTGGATTATGTTAGACTAGTTTTATATTCATGGTTAGTAGCATTACTTTGAGACTATTAGATATTATGCTATGGAATCAGTGATATATGATGAGACTATTTAGACTCTACATTTCATGTATGCATGCTGATTATTATATTTCGTTCAGTTATTGATGATGATTAGTTAGATGGTTTATTATCACATGTGTTTTATTATGGATACTTACCCCATACTTGCATGTGTATGTTGTGTGTGTTTTTTTGTTATGTATGGCATTTCTGATGTGGTTAAGGAAGGGAGTCATAGTCATCTACTAGTCAGGATCTACACGATGCACCACTTCCTGCCATTGCCTATTTAGTTTAGCATATATATATATATATAGTATGTACATGCATGGTTTTTATGTAGGTTGCAGGCACCAGGTATCAACTTCCCTGAATTGCTAGGATGAGCATACCCTATCTTGTCTTAGTGAGGTAGGACAAGTATCTGGATATTTTACCTTTCGAATGTGTTGGATGACATAATTCATGATTTTTAACCCTTTAGACTGACTTTGTATGAATTGTTCTATGATGGGTTTTCATATTTTATCTTGGAGGACTATGGTGAATTTTCTATTAATTAAGTCTAAATTAAAAGATTTAATTAATAATTTAATTATTTGGAAAAAATTAATATAATATCATGATCTTTAGAGATTTTGATTATAATTAATTAAATGGGAATTAATTGAGAAAAAGAATTAAATAAAAGAAATTAAAATTAATAATAGAGTAATAAATAAATAATAATAATAAAAGTAATAAAAGAATTAAAATAAAAGTTATAAGTTTACCTAGGAGTAAATGCACCTTTTGATTGCACATATGTCAACAACACAGGAGTTAGTGCACAAATTAAGCACATGGTGTCTACAACTTGGTGACTCATCTAGAAGGTTGGAAAAAGCTCATGCTTAGTTGTCAACACCTTCTGGTTGTTTCTAGAGACATTCTAGGTGCTTCTTAAGAGTGCTTTATATTCAGGCACTCCTAGAAGCTTAGGAAGCATGTTTGGAGGACCTGAGAACATGGGAGAAGGAAGGAGCTTGCTTTGCGGATTTTGAGGAGAAGTGATTTAGCATTAGTGTCCAGGTAGACACTTGTGATTTGCTTATGTTATTTTCACTTCTTGCACTTCTTGTCTTCTTCATGTCTTCTGAATGCTTTCTGAGGATTCTATGTGTGAATGTTCCAGTTGTTTTAATCTTGTCATGGATATTTAATTCCTTATGTGAGAAAACCCCTCATGCGTAGATTTGACGAAATTATGGAACCAGGGTTGAAATTTATAGTCAAAGCTATTAGAAGAGTTAATGGGTAAATTTAGGGAACAAATAATTTATAGGAAAATTCTTAAAATTGGAAGCCCTTTTAAAAAAAAAAAAAAATTGTGTATATTTTCTGTAGAAATATACATGTTTATATATTTTTCAATTTTTCACACACACACATATATGTTTATGCTGTAGTGTAAAACTCTTCATGTATATATATACACATTTTAAATAAATAAATAAATAAATAAATATATATATATATATATTTATTGAAAGATCAAATGTTAAATCGCAGTGAGAAACTTTATATATAAAAATCGAATTGTGATTCATATTTGAGAAAAGGGTTTTTAAAATACTATAAAAAAATAAAAATAAAAAATAAAGGGAGGGGTGGGTTTACCCACCCCCGACCCCGCTCCCATCATAAGTTAATGGCTGATGGTTGCTGTACCATTGTCACAGGTACTGTGACTACCGTCGCAGTGCGACTACCATCAAAGGCCCTACAATAGGGTACTGGCCGCATGGCCCTTTTAAATATATGAACGACATCAAAGTTATTTCGTTGTTTTTTTTTAAAAGAAATGCATGGCCTTTGTTCTTTAATACATTGCACAGTAAGATATATGGAATGTTTTTAAAATATTAAATGTTTATAATTATTTATATATATATATATATATATGTATGTATGTATGTATGTATGTATATATGTATATGTATGTATGTATGTATGTATGTATGTATGTATGTATGTATGTATGTTATTAATTATTAAAAAGTATATTTGATAAACGATTTAAGTTAATAGATCATTCTTTTTAATAATATATTATTTGTAATATTATACTATAGGTTTAATTTAATTATTTAATTGACTTGAATTATGAAGGGAAGACGTCAATGAAAAGAATTGATAAATTCTCATTTTAAAACTACAATGTAAATTTGATGGGGGTCATTTTCAAATAACTTATATAAACAATATATCATTAGAATAATTGGTAAAATCGATTCTAAAGTTATGGGAAATTTTTAACTAGTACATGGGTTAGATAAAAATGTACAAATTTCTCCACTCAATATCTAAATTGGAAAAAAATGAAAACTGAGACCTCCACATTTTATTCAACAATGTAATTTTAGCAAACCAAAACATGTGCTTGCATTGTGTTTTCTCTATGCTATCTGTTTTGGGTTTTTTGGGTTGACTAGTGTTGACCAGTTATAGGATGTCTACCAGAGGCTCGGGAGTTATGATTGTGATGTCATGATGATGTCTTTTTGATTTTGATCTTTATAAAGCCAACCATGGTTATGTGATGGTATGCTCTATGAAGATGTTTGTATTTACTGATTGTTATTGCTTTCCAGTCTTCTTGTGAGAAGCTAAGATTCATATGTATGAGATACTTGACTTAACCATTTTGAGTCATTGATCAATTATACTTGGGTTACTTTCTAGTCATTTGATGGAATTGAAATTGTTATCTGATATTGATGATGTCATGTTGTGACATGTTTTGACTCAACCATCTTGGAGTCTTCGATCAGTATTATTTTGAGATGCTTTTTGGTTGCTTATTAAGAACCAATGATTATTGTGATTATCAAGGATACCTTCAGTTGAAAATAGAGAACTGTTGTGGTCATGATTATCTATGGATGCTTTTCAGTTGAATCATGGAGATTTGATGTTCATATTTTGGATTATCTTTTGGTATTTTGTGATTTATGATTCCATGAGTCTAGGGTAGGTTATCTACTTGTAGTGACGGGAAGTGGCTTGCAATGGGGCCGGGGCCCTAATAGGCTACCAGGGTAACTCATTATAAGTTTTCTTAATAAGTGAAAACATTCACACCTAATACTAACTTAATGAACCTAATAAGATAATTGTTTTATTCTCACCCATGCCTCGAGTGCTAGTACAGATTAGGATGGGAGTAGAGAGAACGCTTGGTTGCGACCTTGCATTCTGTAGTATGCCTTGTCTGTATGAGAGGATACTAGTGGCCGCACAGGGATCACTAGGGGGCCGAGGTCTATTGGGAGACTACTAGAGTAACTCTAGCATGATCCGTGCGATGACACTTTCTCGCTTGCATAGTAGGTTTCCTACATGTCTTTGTTGTGCCTCTAGGTTTAGATGTCAATTTTTTATTAGAACCTTTGAGTTAGTATACTTTTAGGATTCCTAGACTTAGAGAGTATTTGTGCTTTGTGAATTAATAACTTGTTTGAGACTTGAGATTATCTCCTCAGCATGGTGGGAGTGGACCATTTAGGTTTCACGCGATCAGGTGGTAGTGCTTTTTCACTCTTACCATATGAGATCCGTAGCTAATGCATTCTTGGATTATGATGGTGGATATGTATCCTTTTATTGATGATTTGCATATGTTAGATGATGTTATCTTATGCTTTATTTTACATGTTAGATTACTTTCTGCATATGATGTAGTATGTTTTTAGGAGTGACATTCCTATTTGATAATACCGATGATCTCTTCAGTGATTTAGAATGTTATGCACGGAGGGATGGCTAGGACCCACGATGGTCTAATGATGCTATTAACAGTTGGGAGGAACCACACACTTAGTTAGATATTTTTGATGATAAATGGCTATATTTTATGATGATGTATCATGTATGACATGTGATTACCTTTACTTTGTTGCATCATGGATTAGAATAGGATGATGTACTTTATTTTACATATGTATATTCTTTTATGCTTTTCATACCCTGTGGCATGTACAGTGAATGATTGAGCATTTGGAAATGTAATTAATGAACATTGGACTTTTCATTATTATTTCATGTGGATGTTGTATTAGATGGATTCATTAATAGTTAATTTAGATGTGGTTCAAAGTTAAGGGATTCTTAAGGAATGTAACCTGTTATGTATGTTTATGTATACTATCAGTTGTTAAATGTTATTTCTTTCACTACTATGTTATGAATGGTTTTACTTTCATGTTTAAAAAAAAAAAATGTTGCCAAACTTAGTGAAATTTTAGGTTAATTCTTTGGATCCCTTGGCGGGGCATTACATTTTGTAAAATACTAAAGGCTATGTATTTGGGTGCAAATTAACTCCCATGCTTTTTGCTAGCCTTAGTTATTTGACCCTTGGTGAGGTCTAGCATTACATGAGCCAATGTAGACTCTCTTATTTCTTTCTCCATCTTAAGATAGTAATGCCATTTATTTTCAATCAATGAACTTAACTCCTTGGGCATTGAAGTATCTAGTTCAAGTGGGGTTGTCTTAAACTTAGCCATCACAGTGTAGATAGATTCTTCAACTATGTTTCATTGTTCTTTTGATAACTTATTGAATTATATGATCTTTAGAGCAAAAAAATCTGCATTATCTCTTATATTATTGCAAATATTTTCTAATTTAGATGTGGTGGAGCATCTTACCAATCTAAATTGTTCTTCATTAGACTCTGCTCTCTCCTCATCTGATTCTGGAGGTGCAACATACTTCCTCCTTTTCTTCTACTCAGCAGGTTCTTATTGTTCTATTGCCTTTTTTTTTCTTGCTCCTTTTCCCCTTGTGTAGTAGCCCTAGTGTCATCCCTTGTAGTTGGCTTGGTTGGACTTGGCTTTGAAGGTTTCTTTTTCTTCTTTCCTTTAGGCTGGGCAACTAGCTCCTTCTGAGCTTTCCTTTTATGTGGCTTGGCCTTTGGAGCTTCTTGCTTGGCACCTTCATCTTCATCTATATCTTCTCCCATACCTT
Source organism: Cupressus sempervirens (assembly GCA_028749045.1). Taxonomy (NCBI): domain Eukaryota; kingdom Viridiplantae; phylum Streptophyta; class Pinopsida; order Cupressales; family Cupressaceae; genus Cupressus; species Cupressus sempervirens. Next base: position 129,155,466 of record CM053784.1, read on the forward strand.
GGGTTAGGGCAAGTGGCCCTTGATCTTCCTCTTCTTCTTCAGCCTCAACATTTTCACCTTCTTCCTCTGCTTCTTCTGCAGTGCCTTCTCCAAATTTTACTTTTAGCTTCTTTACAAGCTTGTCTTTCTTCTTTAAAGTGGAGGTAGTCTTCAACTCCATATCTACTTTGGATTTCCCCACATCATATGTTCCAAAATGTGGTGCATCCTTGTCAATTTCCTTTGCAATTAGAGAATTTATTGTTGTTGATGCTTCATCTATATTTATCTCATATCCAAGAGGTCTCAACCATCTCACTCTTGGTATGGTTTCTTGTATATATGTATAATCAATATCTACAAGAAAGAAAAATTCATTTACATGTTTCTCCACTAGAGAAACTAGAATACTAAGCCTCTGCTTCATTGATTTCTTAAAATCTTCAAAATAACTTGTCATCAAGGTCTCAAAATTAGCTCCCATCTATTCTATGTATTCATTAACCTGAGCTATGATAGACCTATCATTCTTCCATGCTATTTTACCAAAAGAAGGGAATTCATTCTGTACATAAAAGAAAATGCATATCAAAATTGCACCAAATTTATATTGTGCTCCTTTTGTTCTTCTAATTGCTGCCAAATTTTCATTTATTTGTTGTAGTTACAGCTTTGCAATATCATATGTGTGATCCTTCTTCACTAGTTTATAACCTACATCCACTACTATACATGGCACACAGTTGAGTTTGCTAGACTAGTAGAATTTGTGTGCAATGACCCTTACTGCAAAGTCAACTAGAGGGTCTTGGATTGTGTCAATTGTCATCCCTCTTTTGTTCCATTTTGCACCTATGTTCTTTTCAATTGCCTCCTTAGAGTCATTTCTAAGGGTCTTTGGCCAATCTAGGGTTGGGTACCCAGTCACTCTATGAACTATCCTCTTAGTGATTTTGATGGGGCCATCCTCTAACCATAAACTACCATCATACACTTGGCTCAAAACTAGTCTAATCCATTCTATTTTAAACACTGCGGGAAAATCTAGGGCTAGTGTTAAACCCTTCCTCTCAATAATTTTGTACTCCTCTTTCAACACTCCATTTTCACACAATTTATCATATGCCTCCCTCATTTCCATATCTCCTATGGCTCCTATTTTGTAGTTGTAGCATTTCCTTACATCTTGAACCATTACAACTTTTAGGGGTATAATGCAAAGGGCTCCTGTGGGATCATTTTTGTATGCAACCTTAGGGATTGGATGAAAATTTGGTTTCCTAACCTCCTTGGACACTAATTGAACTTCAAATTTTTCCTTCTCTTGAGTTTTTCTTGAGCTAGATGCAATTTTACCAAACTAGGGTTTCAACACAAAGAAAACACAAAACTACGCAACTCAGCACAATCATAAATACCTTAAAATTGAATTGTTGGAATTAACAAGTGGGAATATTTACTTCTAAGAAGGGGGGTGAATTAGAAGTAACTAACTTTAACCTTTTTAAATTTCTTTAACTAAAACCATTCACATGCATCCAATCTATCTAATGAACATGAAACTAAAGACATGCATGAAAATAGACAACACACAAATTTGGTAACCTATAAACCCTCCAAAAATGAGAAGGTAGAACTGGGGTGGGGATGACACCCACAAAATATCACTATACCAATGTGTAACTATTCAAAGTTACAATTTTTGACCACTTCCAATGGTTTTCCCTATGAAAGACCTTTCCTGTTAAATACTTTACATTCTATCAAAAGTGACTTGGTTAAAGGATTTCACTACACTACTAAAAGTAGGCCTGGTCAAAGAATAAATTCACTTGGAATGCCACCCTATTAAAGGATTTACAAATGGCTGCTAGGCCAATGTAAGTCTATAGGATTTCCATATCTAATATAATTGCTAGAGAGTATTAGAAAACATTTGACCTGTTAGCTTTGCAATCTTCAATTACTGATTCCATATCCTTGTTTTTCTCCATCACTTTGATCCTTGCTTGATCTAATATGTCCCTTTGCATAATTCTGATACTTTTTTCTTCAACAATTGAATTCTATAATGCTACTCTATTCTTCACTAAGTCTCTTACCTCTCTGAATTTTGCTATAGTTCACCCATACACTTCTCTCTTCCATATATTCTATGGGGTTTCATCCTCCTTTTAAAGATTTGAAATACTTAGGATTAGGTGTGAATCTATGATCAATATCAAATCTTCATTTCCCACTCATTCCTTGCACTTTTCCTATTTGTTGCATGCCCTCTCTATTTTTCTTATTGGTTGCATATAGATTGCATAGGTAATGTGAAAGATTTGATCTTATCTTCAAGATCCTTCGAGATTCATACAATGTTAGCTCCAAAAATGGTTTACATTTGAGTTTGTGAAGGCACAAACTTATATGTTGATTTCTATGTTACGTAGCACATACTAGTTGCTGATGCTCAACACATATAGAAAAAACTAACTCACTCGGCTCCTATAACAATTTTGTTTCACTTGGCATGTATAGTGACTCAAAACCTATACTTTTCTTAGCACTTGAACTTTACTTGACACTTGAAGATTGCTCGACACCTGAAGTTCACTTAGCACCTATTGAATTCTTTGGCTTGGCATACATTGTAGCTCAACTTCTATATTATACTTAGCATTCTCTTAAGAATTTGGTTAAGAGTGTTGACACTCAAATATCCAAACCAATCTGAGACTAATAAGACTCTCATTTGCATCTATCTAGAACTAGAAGGACAACTAAAATCAAGAGACAATGCTATGAAGATCCAATATTGTAGGAGAATGATATAGAAGATCAAGCTATTGTGGATATCGAGCATTTTTGTACCATTGTGAACATCTATTTGGAACAAGAGAGATCCAAGCTTCCTTGATCCACCATTATCAAATTCAAGCATTCAAAGATACAATCATGAGGTAGCAATTATGAATTATGAGTTTGGTAGGAGTAATTTAGCCTTGGGGTCTTGGTATGCTTTCTTATCTGATTCAAGTCTATGCATTTATTTCTCATACATATATATTCATGCTAGATCTTGGCATTACACATACAATGCACACACATTCTATTTTATTTGGCAATTCTTGGAGGTGGAAACCACCAAAATAGGGGTTTGACTAAGGAAAAGTTGTATATAGCCACTCCAAAATACCATTTGAAGATATATGCAAGTGTTGTTTCAAAGATTGGAGTATAGATTTAGACACCCTTTTTGGAAAACTTGCAAGATTTGTGAACAAAAATCTCATTAGAGCAGTGCAGGTAAAGGTCAAATTTTTGGGGCAAAATTGTGTCCTAGGGTAAGATTGTGCCTCGCCAACTTGCTCAAGTTCAAACTGCACTAAGAAGGATAATTTTTTCTTGGGTTTTCTCCATCTTGACATTTCCAGTTGGGTAAAAGGTTGTACATTTTCTAGAAATTGTGAATAGGCATAAAAAATAGGTATTTCTAGATTGGTGCTATTTTGAGATATGTATCTTATCCTATTTAATGTCAAGCATTTACATTACGTATTCTATATCAACTATAAAAATATATATGAATAGTGGTGAATGTCTTACACATTATTAGAGATCCATTTTTACCCTATTCATTTTGGTGAACCTGCAATAGACAACTCTTTCTTTTTGGTGTTAGATTTGCATCTTGTGTTAGATCTTGCATGTTAATTAGATTTATTTCATTTATAAATCTCAAAAATACAAAAAAAATTACATTTTCATGCTTTTTCTATTTCAATATGATTCTTGTTTGGGATACTCTGATGAGGTTTTTATTGTAAAAGTGGATAGATTCCCTAATGAGGTACATGGTAGTGAGGACTAAAATGGTCTGAATAAGATCTCCATTGATCCTATTTGTATTTCACTCTCCTCCACAACCTCTCCAATTGACCTTTACCATAGGGTGTGTGCGTGGTTGCCTTCATGTTCCACTATATGCAACATTGATAGACCTAAGATGATATATTCTACATGTTTGATGATGGTAAAAGGATTTCCTTGACTGAAAATTAAGGGTAAACCTAGAGATCCTTTAGATTTATTTAATAACATTGATTCTTTTTCACATGCTTATCACACACAAAATAACCCTTAACCTACTATTATAGTTACTCTATCTCCTTCTCAACCTATCTTCCTCAAGTTCCTAAGTTTTCTTCTACATTTAAGAAGTATAACTTAATTGATCAATTACGTGCTACTCCTGCTAAGATATCTTGATGCTTGAGTTACTTCAAACTTCTCTAACATATTATGAGGCATTGCAAAAAGCTTTATCTACTCTTCCTGCTTCTCCTAAATAAGACAACAATCATTCTATTTTGGATTGCATGCATGCTATTACCTTCTCTTAAGGTGCATAATCATATGATACTCTTATGGTTTCTATTTCTATTAATCAGAGTCTCATTTGAAGAACATTAATTAATAATAAATCTAGGCTTAATGTTTGTAGCATGGAGATGCTTAAAGCAATTAAGGTTGATCTTACTACTATTCAACTTGAAAATGTCCCTATACATGGATTTGATAATATTGCAAAAAGAGATTTTGGCATTATTACCTTACCTATTAAAGTAGGTATGGTCATCCTAAATACACCTATTCATAATTTGCCTAGACCTCTCAATTATAATCTTCTATTAGGAAGAGCTTGGTTACATACTATCCATGCAGTTCCTTCTACTCTTCATCGTACGTTTTGATTTATTTATAATGACTTAATGTATACATTACATGTGGATGATGCATTGAATCCTTTCTTAAATGCATAATATGTTAAAAGCTTTAAGCCTCTTCAACCAAGTAAAGAAATTGAAAAAGAACCTAAGATAAAACAACCTGAGATTCAGCAACCAGAAGCTTCATCTTCTTCTTTGACTGAGGATGATTGGGGGACATTGGATTTTCATCCTACTTTCATTGGAGAATATAAGGTCTCTAATATGGAATTCATGAAGCAACAAACTAAATTTGCAAAAAAAGGTTTTATTCCTTCTCCACTTTCTAAAGAACTAGAAAGTAATTTTGTTGTTGCTTTGGTACAAGAAACAACTAAAATGATAAAACCTAATTGTTATGATATTGTGACATATGCCACTCCTTGGACTCTATTTGAAATGGCTGATTGGTATGACTATGGTTATCATTTTCTTAAGAAATCAAGATTTAATGGGAAAGGATGTGGTAAATATGAGCAAAGTATACAAGTACCTTTGGATAATGAAATTATGATCATATGTATGGATTAGGGTTTAATTTGTATAAACAACCATTAATGCTAATCATATATGTGGTGGTCACTTCAAATTGGTTAACCCACTACTTATTGACATGAATCAAATGCCTACTTGGGATATTTTTCTTGAGGATGAAACTTTAATGGAATTTTAAAGGGTTTATGAAGATTTTCCTAAGTTCCATCACAAATGAAGGAAGCTTTTTTGTTTAAATATAGATGCTTATTTTGGAGACCATGATAATCAAGATATTGTTCCTTTACTAATGGATCCTCCAATATGAAGTGATTTATTAATAACTAATACTGTTGATATTCAAATGGATGAGAATAAACCAAAAAAGATAATAAAGATTGGAAAATGTTTGAATTAGGATGAACATGATCAATTGGGTTCCCTTTAACTTGAATGTAAGGATATTTTTCCTTGGACATATTTGGATATTTTGTGTATTGATTCTAAGATTGTTACTTATAATATTGTTTTCAAACCAAATACGAAACCTACTAAGCAGAAAATTTGAAAGAAGAATCCACATATTTCTTTATTAGTCAAAAGTAAAATTGAAAAATTATTGGATTATGGATTTATTTATTCAATTGATTACTCCAATCGGATTTCAAATATTGTGCCTATTCTAAAAGGGGAAAATAAGATAAGGATGTGTATTGATTTTAGAGATTTAAATTTGGAATCCTTAAAGGATGATTTCCCATTACCCAATTTTGATATGACTTTGGATTCAATGACGAGTCATGCTTTGTTATCTTTTATGGATGGTTTTTTGGGATATAATAAAATCTGTATCCCTCCTGAAGATCAATTTAAAACTTCATTTATAACACACTAGGGAACATTTTGTTGGGTCATGATACCTTTCAAATTAAAGAATGCATGAGGAACTTATCAACACGCTATGATTTTGATTTTTCATGATCACATCCATAAGATCATTGAAGATTATGTGGATGATATCTTAGAAAAGTCTATACAAAGAAAAGATCATGTTACTATTTTATGACAAATATTTGAATGGATTAGGAGTTACAACATGAGATTGAATCCTACGAATTGTTTCTTTGGAGTAAACTATTGTAAATTATTAGGATTTATAATCTGTAAGTGAGGCATAGAATTTGATACTAAAATAATTGATCCTACTATTAATATGCCTCCTCCTAAGAAGATTTCTTAGCTATGCAGTTTACAAGGAAAGATACAAGATATTCATCGCTTTGTTTCTAAGCAAGTTGATAAAACAATTCCTTATACTTCCTTTCTTAGAAAGTATACTACTTTCTCTTGGAATAATTAATGGAAGAAAACTTTTGAGAAATTTAAGGATTACCTTGCAAATCCTCCTATCTTGCAACCAACTAAATTTGATAAGCCATTTTATTTCTATACTTTAGCAACTTCAAAGGCCGTGAGTGCCTTGTTAGCTTAAAATGATGATGATGGTAAGGAAACACTTGTGTATTACATTAGTTAGACTTTACTTGATTATGAAAAAAATCACATAGATTTGGAAAGACAATTTCTAGCTATAGTTTATGCATGTTAGAAACTCAGGCATTATCTTATAAATGCTAAAGTCTATGTGATTGTCAAGTTTGATCCTTTGAAACATCCTTTCCCACAAACTGATCTCTCTGGTCATTTGAAAAAGTGCATGATGTTACTTAGAACTTTGATCTTAATTTCATTTCTCAACATTCTATTAAGGGAAAAGATTTAATGGATTATTTAGTTGAAGCTCCTTGTCCTCATTTGAAAACATGTTCCACTTTAATGGAATTTCTTGATTATACTATTCAAACTATTCAATAAGATTATATCTGGGAATTATATTTTGATGGATCTAAATGTACAACAGATTCTAGTTTTGGTATTATCTTAATTTCTCCTGCAAAAAGGCCAATTCCTTTATCATTCAAATTAACTTTTCCTTGTAATAATAACACTATGGATTATGAAGCTCTTATAGCTGGTTTATAAGTAGCTTCATCTCTTAACATCAAACACTTGCAAATATATGGAGATTCATAATTGATTTTTGAAGAAATTAAAGGAGGTTATCAAACTAAGAATGATAAAATGAAACAATATAGAGATTTTCCTCTTGATGTGATTTTATAATTCTCTTCTTTTATGATTCAAATCTTACCTAGAAAAGATAATTAACATGTAGACACCATGGAAAGCATAGGTTGTATGGTGTTTCTTGAAAATAGTGCTAAAAATTTTCAATTTACTATACAAAGTCTTAAAAATCCTAAAATTTCTAAAAATATTACATTTGATAGTTTTACTTTTCATTTGGATGAATGGTCTTCCTCTTTTTTTCATTTTTTGATTAGTAAGAAGAAACACACGTAACCGTATTAGGAAACTTGCAACACATTACATCATTTTAATAGATACACTTTACAAACTCCCTTATGAAGGATTGTTATTAATATGTCTTAATAGAACTAAAATTTTGGTAGCTTTGGGAGAAGCTCATTCTGGTTCTTGTGGAGGGCATTTTGGTGGAAAATTTCTAGTTAATAAATTACTACTTAGAATGGGATATTACTGGAAAATGATGGAACAAGATTCTTTTATGTTTGTTAAGAAATGACCTCAATGTCAACAACATAGTAATTTGATTCATGCTCCTATTTGTGGGCTTCATAATCAAGTTTCTCCATGGCCTTCTAGTATTTGGGGTTTTGATCTTATTGGAAAAATGTCAGCACCTTCTTCTCAAGGGCAGACTTACATTCTAACTACTATAGATTATTTTATGAAGTGGGTTAAAGTTGGTCCTCTTCATTCAACAACTGCAAATATTAGTTGTGATTTCATTCTTAATAATATCATAACATGATTTTGTATACCTTCATCAATAGTTTCAGAAAATGGTACACCTTTTAAAAACAAAGAAGTTGCAAAATTCTTGGAGAAATGTCAAATTCAAGATAAATTTTAAACTTGTTATTATCCTTGATATAATGGTCAAGCTAAAGCATCAAAGAAAATTATTGAGTAGATTCTAAGAAAAATGGTTAACAAACATGTGAAAGATTGCCATACTCAATTGGCATATGCTTTATGGGCTTATAGGACAAGTGTTCATACTACCATGTGTACTTCTCCTTACAATCTTGTTTATGGTACTGACTCTATTATGCATTTGGAATTAGAAATACCTTCTTTTCATGTTTCATTTCATGCGATAATTGACAAAGATACTTTTCCACAACAATGTTTACAAGAGTTAGAAATGTTGGATGAACAAAAAATACATGCATTAAAACATATAAAAGTTTATCATAAATCTCTACAGAAGAAATATAATCATAAGGTAATTGAACAAATATTTTCAATTGTTGATTTAGTTTTATATGAGAATCAACAAAATGTGAATGCTTTACCTAGTGGAAAAGGAAAGTTTAGCCCTAATTGGTTTGGACCTTTTGTTGTTATTGAAGACTTTGGTTTAGGTGCTAATAAACTTGCTAATATGAATGGTATTTCTTTTAAAGAACCTATTAATATTATGCATCTTATATGTTATTATCCTTAATTTTATTCTTCCTTTTCTTTCTACATTTATATATTCCTTATTGACTTTGTTTTATAGGTTATGTAGTTTTAACAAAATTATGCATTAAATATATTTATGTATCTTTTTTTTCTTTTTTCCTTTCTATTAAGTATTATGTCATACATAGAACTAATTAGTAAAGAAAGTTTTTCATTCATGAAAAAGTGATTTAAGTTCTGATACATATATGGCCAATGGCCCTATCTATCACTATTCCTATCACTGCGCTTTGATGGCTAATGGTTGTTGGATCTCTCTGGTCTATAATTAGATGAGGTAGATCTATGTGTCTGCATATAGCTCTTGGATATGCTCATTCTATGTGAGCACTCTTGGGAGCTCTATATCTCAGCTATCAGTTTCTCCTCCCTTTCTCTACACATCCTTAAATCTCATTGGACAACTGCAAAGATACCAATATGCCTATCAGGATCTCTTTAGCCAAGAGAGGATTCTCGCTTGTTCACTAGTAGTTGGTAGGATATGCATGTATCCTTTAGAACTTCAAATACAACTCTTCCACTCCACTATGCTAGCTATCGAATAAAAGTTATATTTATCAATTTCATACTTTTTTTAATCAAATTACATATTTAATCTCATTCTATTATTTTATACCTGGGTCTCCCTCCTAGACATCACTAAAAGGTCTAGATTGTGGGGGCATGGAGTGACTACTCTCTCCATGCTTGCTATGTCTAGGTCTCCTTGGTGGTGTCTCTGTGTGGGTTTGTGGGGGCCATCATGATCTTAGTGGTGATATGTGATAAATGTGTACATCTACACAAATATCACTAGCTGGAGGAATCTCCTTTGTACTCTCCTATGTTCTCTCTTCTCTCTCATTTGATCTCTTCTCCTCCATGGGATCTCCCTTGGAGATGTGCTCCTCCTCTCTAATATCCTAATCCTTATCTACTATACTATCATCCCAATGTGTCCTATCTAAAGTACCTAGATCACCTATAGGATAATCCTTAGGAAAGATGGGACAAGACCCCTATAGACTCTAGTACCTGATGTAATCTTGACTCATGCCTAAATAGGTCACATCTGATGGTACCTCCATATCCTATGTATCATCAACATCACTATCCTCTATATCTACTACTAATGGTCAGCCTATGGTGTTGGGTCTCTAATAATACTTTATTGGATGTACATAGAGAGGTACTTCTCTAGGGACTCCTTGTACTAGCCTAAACTATCTCATCAATTGATCATAGTATTATTGGATCACTATATGATTTTGATGACCATCTAGTATCTTTTCCTATTATGAGTATCTCATTTGGAATCATGTATTAGACCACTCTATCATCTGACAGTAGGGTCTCCTATCACATCCAAACTCAGAATGCAATCTAGAGATACTCTCCAAATTTATACGTATTCTTTAGTGGATAGGAAAAGAATCTTGCTCTGCTCACATCTACCATCTCTGGGATACCCCATGGATGTGTACATACAAAGTGCTCAAATAACCAAATCTGTAAGGGTGTGCATATCAATAGGATCTCTCTTTGATATCTCACCAACTAACATAGCTCATGGTATAGCTAGGCTAGCATATTGTGACCCTATGAGAATATAGTCCCCCCCCCCCCCCCCCCCCCCCCCTCTCTCTCTCTCTCTCTCTCTCTCTCTCTCTCTCTCTCTCTCTCTCTCTCTCTCTCTCTCTCTCTCTCTCTCTCTCTCTCCATCCTCCATATAACATGGGTAATAGGTCTCAAAAATATGGTACCCTTCAAGTTGGGCAACATAACCAAGGATACTATACCAAGCATCACTCTCCATACTAGATGGGTAGGGCTTGATAGTATGGATGATAGAAGGACATGATCTGATTAGTTTTGCATCTATGGAACATGTCCCAAGAAATACTCCTTATCTACAAGGATCTCCTCTCAAACTCATTATGCTCTAGTTTTGACATTCTCACCTGAGATAGGAAGTTGTAGGACCTTGTAGACATCCTCTAATGTCATTGTGATCTCTCCTAAGGGAAGATGAAAGGAGCATGTATCGTCATCCCATCTCTCTATAAGATTAAATAATATTTCTTAATGTAGTATAATCTATGGTAGGAATCCTACCCAATATAGCCCTACATATCTCAGTGGCCATAAATCACCATTATCTAGCTTAGACAGTCTCTCTTTGATGGTAACAAGCAACTCTCCAAAGGGATTCTCTCAAAGATGAATCATGTCCTATAAGCACATATAAAAAAAACATATTAGTCTTCTTTATCATCAAATCTATAAACTAAACGTGACTAGCTTAGAGTTGATCTTCTTGTGTCAAGTTCATCCTTACTAGGTCAAGGTCAACCTTTCTAGGCTAGGGTTGACCTTGTTGGGTCAAGGATGACCTCATCCCAGAATGACTGGAAATATGATAGTCTATGTCAATCTTCTTGGGTCAAGGTAAACATTTTCTAGTTCAAGGTTGACGTTGCCTACATAAATCACATATTTGGAAAGTACAGAATCAAACAACAACAAACTCACATTGGGAAGTGGTTGTCTAGTAGCTAGGCACTATATCAAAAGCTCCATGCATATCACTCGAAGCTCTTCTCTCTTTGACATCTTTCTTCCATTTTTTGAATCTACAAAAGGTAAGAATGAGTAATTATGACTTTATTTTCATTATTTATAGGTAAAATTAAGGTTTCTTTTAGGGTTTACTCATGGTAAGCTTGGATTCCTCTTGTCGCATGTATTTAGATAGACATTCACTCTTGTCATCATAACTTGAGCTTGGTAACTCTATTTTTGGTGACATTAGTGGATTTGGAAACGTAATTCAGATACCTAAATCATTGAATTAATTTAGGAAGGTTATGAATCCTTATAATTTGTTTAAGGATGATATTTTTAACAAACTACATATTCAATGTCTAGAGTTATCCATATCATCTTGTTTTACCCTTCGAAAATAGAAAATCAAAATAGGGGTCGTAAGGGGCTTTATGCACTTCTCAACTTTCTTTTAGTAAGCTTTAGGTGCTTTATGGATTTTAATTAACCTTTTATGTTGTAGGTTCTAACAATATTTTGTAGGATCTCTACATCAAGGACTTGGCTATATCCTTTTGAAATACTATGATGTTTTCTTACTTTAGCTTGCATATTCACACAGTGCCATATTTGAGCTAAAGTGGGGCCTAAATGTATCATCTTAAAATGGAAGAGCTTCCATCTTGGTAGGTTTAGCACCTTTTTTTAGTACATTCATAATAATATATTTGCATTTAGGATGCATTCTGCACTTGTTTCCTTCATTCTAAGTGAAATTAGGGTTAAGATCTTGAAGATTCTCCTTAATTTCCCTCTTCTATGGCTCTATTTTCTAGGTAGGAAATAGGAATAAGGCCTCCTAGCCTTCATCATGTTCATTATAGGATCTTGTGCCTATTCTTGGCATTCAACACAATTTTGATATCATTTCTTGGTTTTCTAGTATCCTCAGTACTTTCTTCTTTCTGCTCTCATTGGGTTTTGAGCTCTATGTCAACCCTAAGCTAGGGAAAGGTCAACCTAGTCAACCTTGAACTATGTCAAGGTTAAGGTCATCCCTAACCTAGGTCAAGGTCAAGGTCATCCTTGACCTTCTTTAGGATTTGATCTTCCTTTTTAGATTTTGGTCCTAGAGGATCCTGAAATCAATGTCAAGCTTTCAGATTCGAATGTAGAAGGGGTTTAATTTGAGATTCATTTAATTATTTTTGCTCCTTGGTTATTTTGATTGAACCATAATTTGAGGTGAAATTTGAATTATGGATCCTCACATTATTCTAGGAGCCTCACCTTGAAGCCTCTATATAAAGACTCTCATTTGCATCTATCTAAAACTAGAAGAGAACTAGAAGGACAACTAGAATCAAGAGATGATGCTATAAAGATGTAATATTGCAAGAGAATTATATATAAGATTAATCTATTGTGGATATCAAGAATTTTTACACCATTTTGAACATCTATTTGGAGCAAGAGAGATCCAATCTTCATTGATCCATTAACATTGATATTCAAGCATTCAAAGAAGCAATCATGGGGTTGCAATTGCAGATTATGGGTTTGGTAGGAGTATTTTAGCCTTGGGGGTTTGGTAAACTTTCTTATCCTTTTCAAGTCGATTAATTTATTTCTCATACATATATATTCATGCTAGGGTTTTTAATCTAGTAGATTAGATCTTGGCATTACACATACAATGCACACACACATTCTATTATATCTAGCTATTTGTGGAGGTGGAAATCACCAAAACATAGTTTTGACTAAAGAAAAACCCTATATAGCCACACCAAAACCACATTTAAAGATATATGTACTTTTTTTTGGAAGATTGGAGTATAGATTTTGATATCCTTTTCGACAAACTTTTGACATCCGTGAAAGGAATTTTCATCAGAGTAGTGTAGGTCAAGGTTGACTTTTTGGGGCACAATTGTGCCCTAGGGTAAGGTTGTGCCCTACCAACTAGGTCAAGTTTGACCTGCCCTTAGAAGGATAAAAGTTTCCTCAATTTTCTCCATCTTGACATTTCCAGTTTGGAATGGGTTGTAGATTTTCTAGAAACTGTGCATAGGCATCATAAAATAGGCATTTCTAGATTGGTGCTATTTCAAGGTATGTATCTTATCTTGTTTAATTTCAAGCATTTTCATTACTTATTCCATATCAACTCTAAAAAATTATATGAATATTGGTGAATGTCTTACATATTGTTAGAGATCCATTTTACCCTATCCATGTTGTAACACATCTTCCAAATGACTCGACATACTCTGTTTACTCGATTCATGAGTGACTCGACACGAACTATCTGCTTGGTACATACTGGTGATCAACACTAACATGTATATTGCTTAGCATGCATTTTCAAGAAATTGATTCTTGGCATGCCTTGATGCTCATACTAATTTGGCTTTTTCTAATCACTCAACTTGCACTATAATTTTGTTGAATAATGACTAAGTGTTTTGTCACTACCTTCTCAAAACAATCTAATATTAACAATAAGTTTGATTCGAAATGTTGGATGTGGTTATTGAGTTATTGATACAAAAGTTTATAATGTTTGAATTGGTACTAACATATTTTAAAGGCTTGTGGGATAATTGGATATAACTAATCCATCCCCTTCCCAACCTCTCAGTTATCTAGCAATTGTTATCAAATTTGAATTCTTGAAGGAATAAGTTTGAAGGCATCACTTGAGCTAAAGATCCAAAAATGTACAAGAGAGAGGTACCAAATCTAAACAATGAGAACTTCTCCTTATAAAAAAGTAGGTTGAGGCTACATTTTTCTAGAATTGAGGACAATTCTACACACTATCTAGATAGTGTATATATTTCTCCTAGCCCTCCTATAACTATGGTAAAGGTTGATCATAAGAGAGATTACACTAGTTTGATGATTGAGATTGAATCTTCCCTAAATGATGCCAAGTTTGATGATGTAAAGAACTATAATACTACTAAAGAAATGTGGGAAATTTTTTCACTTGGACATGGTGGAGATGAGAATGTACTAAGAGATAAAGCTAAAAGTTTGAGAGGCAAATATGATAACATGAGAATGAAAGAAGGTGAAAATGTTGTGTAGTGTGTGAATAGAATCAAGGATGTTGTGAGTGCTATCAAAGATGTTGGAGGAGTCATTATTGATACTAAATTTGTAAGTAAGGTTCTTAAAACTCTTTTACCTATTTATGCCATAAAAGTATCTACAATTTAGGAAATTAGAGCTATGCCTAGTAATGATCTTACACTTGATGGTTTTGATGGTCATTTCACTGCATTTGAATTAAGTAGTATTTATAAAAATGTGCCTATACTTGATAATGCATTCAAGACTTCACTAACCATTGGTATTTCAAAGAAAGATAAGAGTAGTATGAATGAAAGTGAATTAGAATAAGAAGATGATGTGGATGAAATTGAATCCTTGCTTGCAAGGAGGTTACCACAAGATAAAGGTAAATTAACTTTGATATATTTTAGACGCAATGAAGTAGTTTATATTTCTGCAAGATATCCTAACAAGATCAAAAGTGATAAAAATGATAGGAATGATTAAAAATATAGAAAGAACAAAGATTACAAGGACAAAAGTAAGAAATCATGCTTTATTGTTGAAGAAGAGAACACCAAGTGAGACACTAAAGATGAAAAAGAAGGAGTTGAAGTTATGTATATTACTGTTAAAGAAGACCTTAATTAGGAAAGGTATAAGGATGATAAATATCTTATTTCACATGTTAGTAAGAATGATACATAGATCATTGATAGTGGACATTCTCATCACATGACTGGAGACATTGGTACATTTAATTATAAACACAATGAATATGAAGGTGGATATGTTAAACTAGAGAATGATGTTCAATGTCCAGTGAAAAGTAGAGGTACATTGATGTTAAATGATAAAATCAGATGTGATGATGCATAAGGAATAGGATATAATCTATAGAGTATTGTTCAGTTGAATAATACTAGTCACAAGTTGAAATTTTAGAATAGAAAAATCAAGATCTATGATGATGATGAGAATTTGATTGCTACTGGAGTGAGAGAAAAAAAGTATTCTATTTTATCTTGATCCTATAGTTGATACATGTTTTTTTGAAAAGGTTGAAGTGTTGGAAACATGAAATAGTGAGGGGGGTGGCATGAATCAATATTCTACAATTTTTTCCCACATATGGATATCATTAACAAACTTATAACTTGCATATGAAAATAAACTAATTAATTTGAATAGTAAAAAGAACTATAAAGTAATGTAGCACATAAAACCATATTTTGTTAACTAGGGACACCCTAGCCAAGGGAGAACCCTAATGGGGATGATACCCACAAAATGATCCACTAATCAAAAGTATCTTGTGAAAGACATTGACCATATTAGGAGTCTATTACATCTGTTTCGTGTCTCAATCCTTGTTAGAAGCCTCAACCCTATTAGGATTTTTTATTACAATTATACAAAGTATGCAAATGGGCTTACTATGCAAATATGGAATATACAACGATGTTTTTTTAATACAACAAATAGATACAAAAACATCTTACTAATCCTAATATCTTCAATATTTGATTTTTCTTTCGCTACTCTACATAAAACTTGATCACAAATTCACACCGATCTAATCTTACATTAGAATTCACAGCTTAGACATATAGCATAATTCATCACAAAACCCACACTTAACTTCACATTTCAAAACTATCCTTTATACATTAAGTTTTTATATGATATTGAACATTGTCAACCTTCATTAATTTACACACTTGCTAAATCTCAAAATTAATGCTTGCCCACTTATGGTTAACATATAGGATGTTGTCCCTAATTATTTAAGTAATTATTTTGATAAATAAAATAATTCGTTTATAAAAAAAAATTTGATTTCATATATTTTACCCTGTTTTGTAATTTCAATATTGTATCAAGAAAACTTTTCATAACTCTCTTTGTACTATCTATACAACTTCATGCAAGCACATGCATGATCAAAATACCCTTTTCTATCTACCCTTAAGATTGTACACACTAATAATCTATTATTGAATCTCACCAATCAAATCTCTATCTCAGCTAACAAGAAAATAAAGTAATACTTAGACAATTTTCTAAGTTTATCTGCCAAAACTATGTCCTTACATCTTGCTCACTTTATATTGAATCTATGTTTCCATAAATAACAACATTAAATTGTCTAACTTAGCCAAATCATCAAAAATCTCCCTCGTTGGCATTGATGACAACATATAGAAAAATTGGCTAAGTCCCTAAAATCAAAAGTTCAAAACTTGTAACATTAGTTATATGACAATTACAAAATTTTCAAAGTTTTTGGATCATCATTATTTATACCATCATTTCCTTTTATATTCTAGTTAAAATATAACTACACCTTTTATTATTATTCTTTTATCTTCTTGTTTGTACATTACTCCCCCTTACATGTATATACAAACATAAATTTTTCCTAGAATCTCTGACGCCCTTAACATCAAGGAAAAAGGTGTCAAAAAATATATACAAGTCAAAATTGCACTAATGCCTTTACCTTGATGATTACTCACTAGTTATCTATGAGATGTAATTTGAAATTTTGATCTTCAAAATGGAAAACTCCATATCCTATTTGTCCTTCACTACATCTAAAATGTTGAGTACTACACATAGTGCATATGAAGAAATTTGTACTACCTCCAGGTCAGTGTAAGAAATTTTTTCATAAGATGCCTTGGTTGATAGGCATTCCTCCAAATATCTTTGTACCCAATTTATTTTTAGAGTAAGTTGCTCCCTTAACAATGAAAATATTTTTAATGTCCTTTCCTTCTATTGAATAATCTTGGACCTTATATAAGGAACAAGACAAGAGCAATATCTAGCCTTATATGAACTACATATTACAACTTTCCAATCATTCATCTATATAATGTATGATCTACCTCTTTAGATTCATCATCCTTGGTAAGCTTTAGTCTAGTGCACATAGGAGTTCCAACTAGTTTGCAATCTTCCATCCCAAACTTTTTGAGTATCTCCTTGATGTATTTAGATTGAGTGATGTAGATACCATTCTTATTCTGTTGAATTTGAAGACCAACATAGAATTTAATCTCACCAAACATTGACATCTCAAATTCCTTGTTCATTTTCTCTAAAAATTCTTTGCATAGATCATCATTCCCTATAAACAAATTATCATCCACAAATATTTCTACCAAAACAATCTTGTTATCTAGTCCTTCCTTGATATACAAGCTACTATTATCATTAGTTCTTTGAAAAACAATCTAAGTAAGATAGTTATGCAATCTTTCATACCATGCTCTAGGGGCTTGTTTCATACAATACAATCCTTTGTGTAATTTGAAGACCATGTCCTTCTTGTTTGGATCAGGAAAATCTTCAGGTTGTTCAATGTTGACTTCTTTATCTAGTATTCCATTGAGAAATGCTGATTTGACATCCATTTGATATACCTTAAATCCTTTGTATGCAGCATATGCAAGTAGGGTCTTGACACCTTCCAATCTTACAACAAGAGTAAAATTCTATCCATAGTCTATTCCTTCTTCTTGAGAGTATCCTTTACATACCAGTCTAGCTTTGTTCCTTAACACCTTACCATCTTCATTCAACTTATTTCTAAATACCCACTTAGTTCCAATCACATTCTTATCTTTAGGCCTAGGTACAAGAGTCCATTTTTTGTTCTTCTCTATTTTCTCCATCTCTTCATTCATAGCCTCAATCCAAGTTTTATTTTCTAATGCATCTTTGACATTTCTAGGTTCAAAATCAGCAAGTAAAAAAGTACCTTTTAGCTTACTTCTTGTCATAGTACCTTCAAATTTGTCTCCAATAATTTGATCTAGTGTATGATGTCTCCTAACATGGCTAATACAAGTTCCTTACCTTTTGAACTAATTGCATTGTCATCCTCTTGCACTTCAACTTAAGGTTTTGGCTATTCTAGCTGATATAATTGTTGCTCAGGTCCTTTAGACTTGGTAGGCATTGGCTCAGTAGCATTTGAATGTGACTCAGGTTCCTATAGCTTGGTTTGAACTTCTTGCAACTTGGTGACTTAAGACTCCTAATTGATAGATGTATTTGGCACTGTATCAAGTTTAATGAAAACAAATCTTCTGGTTCCTTTTCACTTTCTTCTTCAGTCCTTTCTGCAAATTCATCAACTTTCACATGATGAATTTGTGAGTATACAATTTCAAACATCTATATGCTTCTCTCTTGCAAGAATATCCCAAAAATATTCTTTCATCACCCTTCACATGAAATTTACCTTTTCTAGATTCTTTCAGAATATAAAATTTACTTCCAAATAATTTTAGGTAACTTATATTGGGTTTATAGCCATACCATAACTCATAGTGGGTTTTGAACGAGTCCTTCTTTAGCTTTACTCAATTCAAGGTATGAACTATAGTGCTAATAGCTTCCTTCTAGTATTTGATAGAAATGTTCTTTTAGATCATTAAGGTTCTTGCACAGTCCATGATAGATTTGTTCCTTCTTTCAACTATTCCATTTTTCTCAGGAGTTCCAGGTGCTGATACCTGTCTTTTGATTACCCCTTCAATGCAAAAGTTATTGAACTTATGGGAGATGAATTCACCACCTTTGTTTGACCTCAAACATTTCAATCTTTTCCCTATTTCTTTCTCTACTTTGGCCAAATACCATTTGAACTTCTCAAATGCTTCTAATTTCTCTCTAAAAAATATGATAGCCATCATTCTAGATTAATCATCAACAAAAAGAATGAATAAATTTTCTCTAGTATAGCTTTCAATTCCAATAGATCCATAGAAATCAATATGCACAATTTCCAAGACTTCTTCAGACTGATAGTTCTTACTTTTAAAGCTAGTCTTTTCCATCTTACCAATCTAACAATTCTTGCATAGACCAACATCAGGTTTCTTTATACTAGGAATGCCTCTAACTTTCCTAAATTTTCTTATGTTCACCAGATTATCAAAGTTCACATGACATAACCTTCTATGCCATAACCAACTTTCTTCAACTTGAGCAATAAAGCATGAACATTCACCAAGTTCAAGATAGAACAAGTTACCTTTTGTCTGTATGCCTAATCCAATTAGCTTTCCTTTTTCATCTAGCAGTCTTACCTTTCCATGCATGAATTCCACTTTGAATCCATTATTTATTAGCTATGCCACACTCAACAAATTTTTTTTTAGACCTTCAACCCAATAGGCATTATCACATACAAGCTCTTTGGTTAGCAAAATTATTCCTTTTCTTTTTATGCAACAAGGTTCATTTTACCAAACCTCACACTACCACCATCATAGTCCTCAAATTGTTCAAACTTAGTTTTGTCACTAGTCATATGATGAGAACAACCACTATCTATGATCCATGTATCATTTTTGCTCACATGAGAGATAAGTGCCATTTTATCTCCCTCATCATTATTAGATTCATCTTTCACAGCAATGTAAACAATTTCATCTTCACCATCATTAAAATCATTAGAATCCTTAGCCATGAAACATGTTTTCTTACCTCTTTCCTTAAATGATTTGAAGTCTTTCTTGCCATTGCACTTATGAGCTTTCTTCTCATCCTTTTTTTGCTTGTTTTGGCACCTAACAACAATATGTCCAATTTCCTCACATGAAAAATAGATCAAAGTAACCTTACATTTGTATCTCCCTCTACCTCTAGAATATTTTCTTGCTAGTAGAGCTTTAACCACCTCAAGATCACTGTCAAAACTCTATTTTGATTCTTCTTCACTTTTTGACTTGGATTCCTTTATCTTATTGCCTTCTTCTTTGAGTGAAAGCTTGGCTTCAAATGATGATTCAATGCTCTTGGAAGTTGGAACATAGTTATCATAGTTATCCAGCTCAAATGCAATCAATCTTCCTACTATTGCTTCTAAGTTTATCTTATGATTTTCTTCACACCTTCTTTATTGAATTGCAGGAAATCTAATAACTATTCCCTCCTCAGTGTCTCCTCTAGAAGCCTTGATTGCATTGACAACTAATTTGACTCTGTCAACATATTTGACAATGTTTTCATCCTCTCTCATCCTCATCTAATCAAATTTTCCTCTTAGAATTTCTTCTTTGGCTCTTCACAAATTATCATCATCTCTATAGACATCTTTTAGCTTGTTCCACATTCAAAGGCAGTTTTGTAGTCCTTGACATCATCAAATTCTTCATAGCTTAGGGCAGATGCAATGTCTATCATCATGGTGTTATGAGTCTTCTTCTTAGCAATGTCATTGACAAATACTGTACCAGAAGGAGTCACATATTCTTCATCAAGATATTTCAATCCTGTATCTCCAATGGAAGCTAGATGGAGTCTCATGAGACTTTGCCATGCAGAAAAGTTATCCCTGTTAGTAAGACATCATAATCTTTAGCTTAGATCCTTGAAATCCTTCCTAGAAGCACCAAAAGCTCTGATACCAATGATTGGAAATATAGCTGGAGTAATTGAGAGAGGGGGGAGTTGGGGGGGAGAGGGGCGGGGGTGGGGGGTGGATAATTAGTTACCACAAAAACAAATCCATAAATCCCTTAGATGTCTTATAAACTTAGTTATTGTTGTCACTCAGTAGATGTTTGTTAACTTATTAAGCATTCACAAAGATTTAACATGCATGCATAAAAGAAATAACATTAACACAAGAGACACTAGATTTAATGTGGAAACCCAATATGAGAAAAACCACCAAGTAACTAGCTACCAATTTTTACTCTTCTGAAGTGAGCCCTGTTAGGAGCCAACCCTGTTAAAGGTTACAAAACACGCTATGAGGTTTGACCTTGTTAAAGGATTTAATCACCCTGCTAGGAGTAGCCTTGCTAGAGGACTTAAGATCAATTCAATAGAATTGTCCACCTTGTTAGAGGATTTACAAAAATGGCTGTTAAACCAATGCTGTTGAGAGATTTAGGAATCACTGCTACAATGATGAAAAAGTAACAATGAAGTGACCTAAATGAGATGCAACTAAACTTGCTATTACAAATCTCTGTTCTGCTTCACTAGATCCTCTCTAATCGAATACACCTTTGCTACTCCTCAAGGATATATGATCATTCTTCAAAATTCACTTACACTTTCCTCTTCACACAATGAACTCACTTGCATGCTCACTCATTACAATTTAGATTTCATAACTAGACCTTTTATTTATACCTTACAAACTTGTCCAATCAGCTCATTTACAAGTTACAATTACCAATAATCATTACATCAATTGGCTACAAACATTACATGAAACAATTGAACTTTATTTCTAAAAATAATGAAATCATTCGTTGGCCAACCCTGCTCGGTAAACACTACTCCAAAAATGATTTCCAATGTTAACCAAATGAAGCTTGGTAAACACTGCAAATTTTGCAAAATCCTTTGGAGACCGAGTGAACTCGGTAAACACTAACTCTCCTTCACTGACCTTGTGAGCTCATTAGAAATCGACTTTTGCCATAAAATTCTTCAACGCTAGAGTGAGCTCGATAGAAATTGTCTCCACAATGTAACTACCAAAAACGCTTGGTAGACTCTGTCTTTTGCTTTGCTAACCAACTAAGCTTAGTAGACTCTATCTGATAACTGATATGAAATTCATGTAACTTCAAAGACAACACACAATTGAACAATTGTATCCAATGTTGTTGTTCCTATGAAACTATTGCATAAGGTATAGTTGATACTTTGGCTTGTGACTCTGCTACTGATATACCTTCTATTAAAGGGTATGATGTCAAGGTTACTACTATAGCTAATGGAGTTATAGACATTATTTCTTCTTCTGCACTCTTTCTTATATATTCCATTCTTTTCCTTACTATTGAAGATTTTTTTGGTGTCATTTGTGCTTCTTCCACAATCCTTTTTAAGGTTTCCTCCACCTTTTTCCTTAGTAGACTTCTCAAGCTTTGATTGATAAGTTTGTTGTATTAACTCTTGATAGGTGCCAAGTCTATCAAATTCCTCATCCTTATCAAACTTTAGAATAACTTCCACACATCCTTAAATTTCTATTTTTGTAATTTCATACCCAAGAGGCTCAACATCCATAATTCTAGGTTCTATGACTTCTATGTAAGTAAAATCAACATTGACCATAAAAATAATTCCTATATTTGCTAATTATATATGGTGTGATTCTATATCTTTTCTTCATCTTAGTTTGGAAAATCTTCATAATTAAATATGTGATGCTCGCAATCTTCTCAATAAGGTGTCTTTTGTAAAAATATGTTATCTTTTTCATAGTGCATTTTTCACTGCTCAACAACTTAGATACAAACATAAAAGGAAATCTCTTTATCAGGTCAAATAACATGTACATTACCAGTGACAGAAATTTGAACTAGTTAATTCTCACTTTCTTTACACTTTTCAAGTTGTCAACTAATTGTGCTTTTAATATTTCATGCAAGTTTTCCCTAGCTTTCTCAAAACATATCTTATATCATGCATTAATGAAACCTGGTGCCATATCATCTACTCTAGAACTTGAACATATCTTGGATTCCATGATTCTACTTACAAGCCCTAGATCATTGTATTTGATATTTTGTATCAATATTCCTCTTCCATTATACTCAAACTTGGTGTTATCCAACACCACTTTCTTTGCATTCTTCTCATTAATAGTTATAGAACCTTCATTACATAGACTAGTGACTTTATCAATGAGATTGGTTAAAATTTCTATCACATTATCACCTAACAAAATTTTTCTATCATGATTTTTTCTCAATATGATTTTTTGTTTATGATTTATTATCAAACTCATAGAAAAATAAGTACTTGACTAGCTCATTCTATTCTAGGGGTTTATAACCACTTTTGAAACTCATGTCTTGATTGTATATGAAGTCAAACTCCTTAGCTATATTTCCTTCTCCCATGGATTCATACTTTCTCCTAGTATAGCTTCCAATATCTTCTAAATACAAAGTTCCCTGATGAATTGACAAAAATGCGATCGATGTGTTGGCCTAGTTTTTTTCTCTTTATATTTTGTTACACCCTACAATGAAAACCCTAGCTTTTTGTTTAAAATTTGTGAAATTTGTTAAAACCCTAGATGAAATCTTTCAAATTTCATAAACCCTTGTTTTGGTGCCCTAGCCCTCAAAATAGTGGAAAGTAATATTTTGATTAAATTGAGTGGAAAGCCTTTATCCTAAGATTTCATTTTCCTATAATTATTTTTGTTTACTTTTCATGAAATAAAAACCCTTCACTATAAGCAGTTCCCTAACCATTGTTATTTTCCTAAGCATTTGGTGAAATGTCTTAACTATAGTAGTTTGTTCTTGCTGATCATTGATCTTGGGAAGATCAATGATGAGTGCATGCCTGCAAGATGAAGTTGAATGAAATTTATGGAATGCAAGCAAGAACCTTTGTTCCACATAGCATTTCATGATGTTAACTCATTTACTGCACCATAAAAGTTTGAAATTGTCAGTAATGGTCAGATCATGTTCAAATTTCCAACAATATCATTGGTTGAACTGAGAGATGGGGTCACTTTAGTTGTTACATTTATACATCATTGATCTTGTAAACATCAATGGTGGGTGTATTACCACTTCATGAAGATCTACAGAGTTTAACCAAAGTGGTAAAGTGCCCTAGTGACATGTGTCTTAAGTGATGTCACAAAGGGTGTTGATATAATTCAATGGACATAAGATATGTACACCATTTATTTTGAGAAGATCAATGGGTAGTGCTTACCTACAATATAAACAAGCTCAAAGTTTAGTTGAAGATGGGAAGTGCCTACTTGACACATAGTATCTGATGACGTAAAGGGCCCACAATTTTAAAAGGTAATAATGCAGTATGTACAGTTGGAAACTATCAAAATATGTTGGAAAGAAGCAATGCATTTATTGATTAACTTTGCTAACTAGATTTTAAAGGACATGATCTATATACACTATTGATCTTGGGAAGATCAACAGCTCGTGCATTCCCACAAAACAAAAATGGCTAAAGTTAAGTTGAAGTGGGGAAGCACCTAGTTGATATGTGGCATGTCTTCAAAAGTGTTAATGCAACTTTTCTCTTTTCAAATCAAGTCGTCTGATGCTTTGTGATCGATGGTGGAAATTTAAACTTCATGGTACAATAAGAAATTTGACTATTGAAGCATTAAACCTTATCAATGTTGTCTCATGTGAGATTTAATGTTGTAATAAGATCTTGAATTCTCCATTATTGAGTTCTCCTAAGCTAATTAGAGAGGTAATCAAGTTGAACTCTAACCATGTTATTCATGAGAAAATTGGCATGGATGACCTTTAAGCCAAATATGATGCACAAAGGGTATATCTAAGGGGAGGAACATTACAATAGCATCTTGTTAAAATTGTTTCATTACCATTGGTTACACACAATACCCTCGAGCCCTTATTGAAAAAGTATTTAATCCTAGGGCACATGCCTTATATTTCTCACTTTGCAAAATCTTTGGTATGGATGAACAAGATAACATCCCAAGCTCCATTGTCCTTATTATTGCTCAAACTCTTCAATATGGAATGAGTTCAATTCTAGATTTTGCTACCTTTCTAGTTGAAGAAATTCAAAATGGTCTGATTGGAATAGCGTAGGTTAATGTTAATAGGCATTTTTGTTGGTACTCAATGTTTTTGATTAGGTAAAACAAGTTTTGCAGGGATCCTAAAACCCAATGTTTTACAGAAAAAAGAGCTAAATAAAATAGTCTAAAAAAGACAAAAAATGCCTCAAAAGGCTAGAGACAAAATAAGGCCCAAAGCCAGTGACCAAAGGCCAGAGAGGAAGGTACAGACAAGTAGGCTAGTGGTCATCTGTGTCCATGGCCTGCAAGATTTCTATGGCATCATTATCCTTCTAACTGGCCTTGTCCTCCTGAATCCTGGTTGGAGTGTTCATCTGGTTCCCCTGATTCGCCTGGTCACTGGCCTCTTTCTGAAGTTCATCTCGGTTGAATCTTTGCTCTGTGTTCTACTCCGCATCCCTTTTAAGGTCAGTGGTAGTGAGATAGTCCCCCAGATTGACAATGTTCTCATTCAAGGTGTGAAGGGTGTCCATTATCTATTTGGTGATTATCTGGTGGACAGAATCCAGCCTTTGAACCTTCTGCTCAAGCTATGTGAGCCTGTCATCATGATGGTCTCTGGAGACCTAACCTCTATTGGTACTCAAAGTTAATGTATATCTATCTATATAAAGGATTTATTTTCTTCTCCAAAGAGATGAAATTGGAATTGGAAAGAGATGGAGAAAGGCTTCGAGTTTAGTTATGGAGTGTAGACATGACATGGGAGGTCATTGATGCTAGGTTTGTCAGATTTGATCGATATTTTTCTTCAAGGCTCAGATTTTTGTTGAGAGAGGATAGCCCTATAATACCACAGTCCCTATTAGAGTTAATAAGACCTAAAGAACATGCTAAAGGGCTATTGGTAAGTCATAATTGTGGAGATATCATCCGGCCATATGTTGTCTCTACTATCTTTAGAGTTTAGGTTTCTCTTGGAAAACTGCATGTGTTGCCATACTAGGTGCCTTTGAAGGCAGGAATTGCTGAGTTGTTATGGTAGATTGGATAAATTGAAGAGAAGGATTTGATAGGAAAATCCAAAGGTACTTTCTTTCCAATGGTTATTATTTTTCATGATTTTGTGTTTGTTAAGAAGGGATGGAGAAACTTGGGGAAATTTTTAGATAAATATTAGATGGCCCAATCCCATGTCCATTTTGTTGATTCAAAGGGACCTAAGAGAAAAGAGTAAGGTTAAGGCCTAGATACAAAGTTTATATTTTCCTAAGGACATATTTAGAAATAAGTTCTCATTGCAAAAGCAAGAGGTTAGAAAGGAAAAATGGATAGTTTATGGTAAAATCTTAGAATTTATAAATGCTTTGAGCCAAAGTATGATCCCTTAGTAGATAAGAAATAATGGAGGGTGAAAATAGATGTGTTAATGAATAAATTTGTTGGGATCATGTAAACACTACATGAGAAAAAGGAATTTCTAGCAAAGATACATCTAGATAGGGCTATTGAGGTGGACAAAAGACTAGCTAGCAAAGTGATTATGATCCCCAGGGCAATACACATTGTAGAAAAGGGCTAGGTATGTACTGGCCTAGAACATACAACATGTTCCCCCATACAAGAGGCCAAGGTCTAAAAGCACTCTAGACACACATGTTCCTAAGAAGTAGAGAATAGAGCAAGGTTCATCTTCTCATGCAGAAGAATATTCACTATCCTAGACTACACTCATAATAGATGATGAAGCATCTCTAAGAGAACAATTGAGGTGAATTGGATGGGAAGGGGATATTGTGATTACAACTGTTGATGTTGAAGGAGGATTACCTGAAGAGTGTATTGTTCCATCTTTTGACCTTACTATTGTAGTCTATAGAGGTAGAGAGATAGATCCTATTATTGCATAGGCCTCTAAAATTTTTATCAATGATGAAACTTTTTTAAAGACTAGAGCATTTGCCCAACTTTTGTGGAGAAGAAATATTAGTAACTTTGAGTCTAAATGTAAATCAATAAAAGAAGAGAAACTAGATTGGTTGGATTATAAAATAGAAGATAAAGTGAAAGATGGCTTCATAGAAGAGTTTGCACAACTAACCCCTAAAGGGGAAGGCAACTTTTGAAAGACTCAAGAGTTTTAATTTTACCTAAGTGGGTCATAGCCAATGCTATGATTTTTGATCTTGTTAGGAAAGAAAAAGATATTCATTTTAAAACTGAGGAGGAAATCATACAGGCACATAAAGGTTTAAAGTACATCAATGATCACCAAGCATTGGTGACATGGTCTATTGAGAAGAGAGACAAAACCAGGCTACAAGAAGTTTCAAGTGTTGAGCATACCAATAGTCTCATTGTTTATAAAGTGGATGATGTAGACAATGAAAAGGTCTTTAAAATGACCAGAGAGATGATGGATTTTGGGGTGGTAGTTGTTGAAAAGGATAAAGGTAAATTCCTAGAATTAAATGCCAAGTTTGAAGAAATATTAAAGGCATATGAGGAGAGAGGGAACGTGATACATCAACTAGAAACCTAGGTATCCCAAATGGATAAATGATTAGGAAAGAGAAAAGTGGGAGAATCTAGTAGGCCCTAGATTACTTATCCTTACCCACTTGTGGAACTTTTTAAATCCACTCCTCATGTTGAGATTCTAGATACCCCCCAAAAGCCTAAATTTTATACTGTAGAAGACTTTAAAGAAGTAAAGAGTAAACTATGGGCATTACATGTGGAGCTTAATGTGCAACATGAGGATAAGTTAAGGAAAGCTCTCATGTATTTAGTTCATAAAATTGATTGGCCATCATTTTATGAGAAACTAACAAAGGTAATAAATATATGGGATGAGATAAAGGAAAATGATGAAGCCTTGAAGCCAATTGTCAACAAATGGAGTAAAAGGAATAAAGAGGTTACTCTTCTATGTTTTTCTCTCATAAATTTGTCCTATGAAAATCTAGAAAAAACTTATGATGTGACCAATGATCTCTCAGACTTTGATGATAAAAGAGTTGAATTACAAAAGAGAATTGTTAATTATCTAGAAAAATATAAGAGCATTAATTTTTAACTCTTCCCAGATGCCATTGATAAAAGGGATAAATTAAAAAATAAAGAGGAATGGGCCCAAGAATTGAATGACTTGTTCTGCCTTCAAATTTATAAGTTCATAAATGAGGAAGGGAATGCATGGTGGGCAGCTACAACTAAAGAAGTTGTAAAGGTGCAAATATTTTATGATTCTCTAAGGAAAGATTTTGCTGAAATAGAGAGAATTGGTGAGTATGTAATTAGAAAGAAGTAGGACATTCTAACTTTCAATTGGCGAGATGACCTACTTTTTAAAAAGAGGATGGTAGAATTTGTCCATGCTAAACAGTTACAACTTGATGAAGTTGATGATGACCAAGATGAAATTCAAATAATTGATACATTAGTACAAGTAGAAGAGGAAAAGAATAGACAACCAACTTTAGCTACTGAGATCGAGATTCAAATTGATAATAAAAAAATAGAAGAATTAGAGGTAACTATAATTTTGGCAGTATGTGATGATGAGGATGGAAGTTCTCAAGTTCAAGTAACTGTGCAAACATCTGAGTCATATCAATTACGAGCAATTTCATTGGCTACATTTTTTGAGGAGCTACAACAACATCAAAGCCAATTATGAAATCTTCAGTAATAGAAAGGTGCAATAGAAAGTGGTCCCACAAAAGAATATTCATGATGAAAGACATTTTGTTGCACAACTTTTTGTCTGTTATGATAATATCAATGTAAATATCTTTTTTCTTAAGGACTACTATCACTTTCTCTATGCCTGAACCTTGTTGCATATCATACTATATAAGTGAAGTTCCAGGGCTAGAGAAAGGGTCCAAGTCATTGTACAATTTTAGTTTTACTAAAAATTATTCAGTCCACTTCCTTGAAAAAAAACTTTATGATGTATTTTCTTTGCAAGTATTTGAGAATACATTAATGTTACAGGATTGTGATGTCTTATCTTGAGTTTTTTTGAGTTCTATTTAAGTTGTCATATAATTTTAAAAGAGAATTAATACAAAGATGAACTGTCCCCATATCTTTCTTTCTAAATCTTGTCTCCATTTTTATTACCTGGTTATCTTAAAATTGTATGGGCAAAGCCTATTCAATTGAATGCAATTAGGATAATTTGTATATCATTTCACTATTGCTTTTAATTCCATGAATTAGGTAAATGCTTTACTGAATATGATAGGATTTCCATGGTAATAGGGAGGATATGTGTAAGAATTAGTTTCAATGAGAATTGATGATAGTGTTGATTGCAATGCAGTCAATTAGGTCAATAAATTGGACAAACTTTGAATCCCAATGGATGAGGCACTGATCAACCAGTTTAGTTTCCATATGGAGAAATCATGATTGAGCATCAAGCTTAAAATCAAAATCAATTTTACTTTAATCTTTTAAGAATGCCAAAGGTGGTCAACACTTGTTTACATTTAACTTCTAAGTCTTAGTTAGTTGCTATTACCCAAAATTACCTATAGATCTCAGAAGAATTGTGATGGCCAATCTACTATAAGGGATGTGTATTGTTACAAAATTCCATGGAATGAATAAAATGTTTATGTAGTATCTGATTGAAAATATTTTATCCCTCCGGTGCACCCACCTTGGTTTTGTAGAGCCAAAACAGTAGAAAATCTTTCATGATTTCGTTGAAGTTGGGTCTAGATCAAAAAGACATATAACTACTTATGAGAAATAGCCAATCCTTAGGTTATTGTGATCTTCATCATCTTGGTGTTAAGCATTTGTTTCTTAATAGTGTAAAAAAACCAATACAAGGGATCATCTTCCAAGGGTTTAACAATGTTTATCTTGATCTTTAGGTTTGATTCATACTCAACATTTTGAATTAAAGACTTATCCATCTCTACAAAAAATATTAAACTCAATTTCATAATTTCAACCTTTAAAATATGTAAAATACCTCAATTTCATGGAAATAATGTTTGTTGATGAATTCACTTCAATTTTTCCTTGGTAGGATTTGATTCACTCTTAATTTTATTCTTAACTCATCACACATTCAAATGGTACTGAGAAATATGATTTAGATCCTTAAATCCTTTTCTTTTACCTACTTCATTAATTGCATAAGTAAATAATTTACAAAAAAATGATCTTACATTACCAGTAACCTTTTTTTGCTTCATGTAGTAACAAATTGACTTAGAGTCATATGGACACTTAACCATATCTTCTTCTCATCCTTTTGTACCTCATATTAACTACTAACTCTTTCTCTAAAACTTCTGCTAACCTTTTGATGCTAATTTACTTATAAAAATGATTAATATAATTTGATGGATTAAATAATACATCTAAATTCAATTTGTCTTTAGGTGCTTTACTTGATTAACCTTCCAATAAAACAAGTGAACTTGTTCGATCTTATGTCTTGTGAATACTTCATTGTATTTTTCTATATATTCTCTTATATTATCTTTCTAACTATTTCTATTGCTATCATTCCTTCTAAAATTAGAGTTCCTCATTTTTTTCCTAATGTTCATTCTATAGAGTCTTTCTATATGGCTCATATTATTTCATATCTAACATACTACCACATTGTTTCTAAATATAGGTCATGACTGACTTATCTACACTCTACAATTGCTAGCATTATGTCCAAAGTTGTTGCACTTAAAACAAACTACACCAATTTTTATCATATGTGTCCCAATAACTTTATTTTATTCAAGGCTAGTACCTCTAGACATTATACTACTATCAAATTTACGCTTTCTACAATTAATTGCACTCTATGAACAAAACCATGACAATTATAACAATAGACAAAAATAAGTTTGAATTGCTTACCTATATAGTCCCTCTTCATGTGTTCAAATTTATTGCATGCATAACATCTACCTTTTAATTTATTCCTCACTTCTTTTGGTGATTCAACTTGTTCAACTTTCCCAAGCTTCTTAGGTATGTTAACTTGCTCAAGCTTCTTAGCATTAACTACAAATTGATTTGAATCAATTTTTTTTAGATCTTCTTTTTCATGCTCATATTTTTGGAACTATATTTGATTTCTTTGTAACTTCATGCCTTTAGATGATTCTCCTTCAAGATATCTAAGACTAATCTTATCATTAGGTCTCTATATAAATATCTACTCATCAAAAAATTTCTTTACTAGAATACAACTTCTCAAGATGTTTCTTAAACTATGTTAGTTCTCCTTTTACAATGGTATTATACTTCTTACTCTCTACATATTATAACTTTGAAGATTTAAGTTTAGATGTCACCTTTGTAAGCTAAGATCTCAGATCTACATTCTCATATTTCAAATATGATGCAATCACATCCTTCAAGCTCATTTTAGATTCGTAATTTTTAGCTCATGCTTTAGGATCTCAATCTCTTTCCTAAGTATTGAATCTTTATCTTTTGCATCTTCATGCTTGTCTCTCATATTATCTCTTTCTTCACTAAGTACATCAATTTTCTCAAGAGATTCTTCAAGATTCTTCTGTAACTAATCCATATCGATATAGATCTTACTCAAGCTATTAAGTCTCCCCTAAGTAAATTTTCTCTAATACCAATTGTTAGAAATAGGAAATATTGAGAGGGGGGGAGTGTGAATTATTATTCCTTAAACTTTTTTCCAAATAAGGAAACCATTAACAAACTTATAACTTGCATATGAAAGTAAACTAATTAAGCTTAATGGTAAGCAAAACCATAAAATATTGTAAAACATAACACCATATATTGTTAACTAGCAAAAACATGGCCAAGGAAAAACCCCAGTGGGGATGGTACCCACAAAATTATCCACTAATCAATAGTATCTTGTGAAATACATTGACCATGTTAGAAGTCTATTACATCCGTATAGTGTCTCAATCCTTGTTAGAGGACTAGGCCTTGTTAGAAGCCTCAACCCTATTAGGAGTTTTCATTACAAATATAAAAAAGTATGCAAGATAAGATGACTTCCAAAACATGCATTATACAATGGTCTTCTTCAATACAAAAGATAGATACAAAAACCTCTTACTATTGTTGATATCTTCAATATATGATTTTCCTTTTGTTGTTCTTCATAAAAGCTGATCACAAATTTGCATTGCTATGATCTTACATCAGAATTCACATCTTAGACGTATAGTGTATTTTATCACAAAACCCACACTTAAATTTGCATTTCAAAATTGTCCTTTATACTATAACTTTTTACAATAATCTGCATTATCAACCTTCATTACTTTAAATGCCAAATAAAAAAATTAAATCTTTCCCCTTAGGGTTAACATTTAGAATGTTGTCCCTAATTAGTTAAGTAGTTATTTTGATAAACAAAATAATTCCTTAATACAAAATATTTGATTTCATATATTTTACCTTGATCTATCTTTTCAATGCTTTATTACAAAATATTGTAATAACTTTGTTTGTATTGTGTCATACAAATCTACGTGTGTACATGCATGATCAAAAGACTTCGTTCTATCTTCCCTTAAGCTTGTACATTCTAATAATATATGTGTGAAACTCTCCAATCAAATCTCTGCCTCTATTGATAGGAAAATTGAGTAACACTTAGGCAATTTTCTAAGTTTATCTACCAAAACCTTGTCCTTACATCTTGCTCACTTTATGTTGAATATAAGTTTCCATAATTGAAAATATTAGACTATCTAACTTAGCCAAATTATCAACATGAAGATGTGTGGTTGTGGCATAAGAGGCCATGTCATGCCAATTTTTAGAATATGGTCAAGGTTAGTAGAAAAAAAAGAGTTAGAGGCTTACTAATTTTTTATAAACCTAAGAATGATATGTGCAAACAATCTCAGCTTGGTAAGATGGCTAAATCAAAATTTCCAAGAAAGGTACATACTTCTAATGAGATTCTAGAATTAGTACATATAGATTATGTGGACCAATGAAAATATAAAGTTATTATGGTGACATATATTTTATACTACTTTTTGATGATTGGTCCTAGGATGATGATTGTCATGTTTATGAAGTTATAATCACACTCTTTTGATATCTTCAAATGGTATAAATCTAGATTTGAAAAAGAAACAAGTAAATAATTGAAATGTTTGAGATCTAGTAGAGGTGGTGAGTGTATGCCTATTGAATTTACTAATTTTTCTATCAGGTCAAGTATTAAAAGACATATATCAAAACCAAGGTCACCATAGTAGAATGAGATTATTGAGAGTGAAGGAATTGTTCTATCATGGACTATGCAAGAACTAATGTAGGAGCATCCAGAGGTATAAGGGAAATCCTGTGTCACCCAAAAAAATGTACTTAGACTTAGTTTTTGTTTCATGTGTTTTTATTTTTGGATACGCATTTGGGTCAAATAAAGGTTCCAACTCTCATTGTTCCACTATCAGTGTGCTAGAAAATCCCAAAAAAATAGGAGCATGTAATTGGGCCATCATTTTGGTGAACTAGGAGGTGTAAATTGGCTAGATGAATGTAATTGTAATTTAGAGCTTTCCAAAAAAAGAATTAGGTCAAAAGGCCCCACGGTTTGAAAGTTATTGCAGTTTTTTAGATTTTGGAGACCTCCTAAGAATGCTTCAAAGTCAGGTTAGGGGCATTAAATGACCTCAAAAAGGGCTGAAAAATGGGGGACGAGAAAATCTTGTCCATAGGGCTATAAAGCACTTCGAGAGCTTTCCAAAAATGTAAATGGTTCGTCAATCGGAGCTACGGTTCAAAAGTTATGCCTCCCGGAAGTTCAGTTACCATTTCTGGATACTTCTAGATTTGCACTGACTTCTAATGTAGCTTCTGGAACCTTCTATTTGGTCGGTGGATGCCTACTAGCACTTTCTAGAATGTACTCCTAGTCCTTAACCCTCTGGGGTCTATTTAAGGAGATTTATGGCATTGTAAAAGGCAGTTCGGAGTGGAGTTTGAGAGGAGGTACTGAAAGGAGAAATTATCTCTAGATTTATGCTATTGTAAGCCCTTAGGGCATGTTTTGAAGTTTATTTTCTCTGTACTATTTGTACTAGCTTATTTTCTCAGTTAATATAATTTCCCCTTTTCTGTTGTGTCCATTCTGTTCTTGGGTTGTGTCCCCATCAAGAACACTACTAATTGAAGAAAGAATTGCTC
Source organism: Cupressus sempervirens (assembly GCA_028749045.1). NCBI lineage: Eukaryota > Viridiplantae > Streptophyta > Pinopsida > Cupressales > Cupressaceae > Cupressus > Cupressus sempervirens. Next base: position 129,189,618 of record CM053784.1, read on the forward strand.
AAATACTTTGGAGAGAATCCATAGCACTACACTCTACACTCTCAGCTAAGTTCATTTGAAGAAATGAAGAAATAAAACACCTTATGAACTTTGGTATGCTCATAGACCTAAGTTGAGTTATTTCAAGATATTTGGAACTAGATGTTATCTTCATCAAGATACAAGGAATGAGAAATTTGGTTTTGAAGATGACGGTGGTATTTTTCGTGGTTATTTGTTTAAGGGAAAGTCCTATAAACATTTAAACAAGGATACTAACAATGACTGAAACTACAAATGTAAAGATTGATTCAGTTTTAGACAAGAACGATGAGGAAAGGAAAAAGGAACTTAATGAATACAAAAAAAAAAATTATGTATATGATGACGCTTCTAGTGTAATGCCTAAGTAGCAATAGAGAGATACCAAATACCATCCTACATTACTTGAGCTATGAACAAAATAAATTGAGAAGGATGTTGAGCTCCAACCAACTAAAGATAATGCTAGAAATCAAAGAACTAAACTTTTCTAGAAAAAACATGTGAGAAGAAATCATTTACCTGAATAAATCATTGAAGATAAAAGTGTTGGAGTTATGACAAGAAGTAAGTTGAAGTACAACATGTTGGCTCCTGATTTAATAGTTTTGAAAATGATCAAGAAACCAGAAAAATACATCTAAGGCTAGCAACTTCCTATGATGGATACACTTGACTGCAGTCTTGGGCCAATTTTAAGGCATAACTCCTTCTTCACTTCAAGCTTTGGAAGACCTAGGCAGGTTAACCTTGAGGTTCTGATGAATGGTACTAGTGCATTTAAAACATAAATTTGAACCTATTTACTACAGATGAAAACCCCTTACATCTCCCAATAACTCATGCAATAACATAGATATATAGTAGCTAAATGCAAATATGTGAATCATATAAGTTGAGTGAGGGTTAATCCTTTAAGTCCTTCAACATGAAAGGGTAAAACATGTTTGATTAATAATGTTGATTTCAACAGACCCCTAATATGCAGTAGTAAGAACAAATAATCCTTTAACTGATCAGTGCCTTAGCCATTGGACGAATCTATGAATCAAAAAACACACATATAGATATCTGATACCTATTTGTATCTTCAAATATTTGATCTATCTATGCTCAATCTGAACCTCATTCTTACATGATATCCCCATCAGCAAACTTGTAACCTTGTTGATTTCCTTGAAGCATTTACATAACCCCTTGAGTTATAAGCAACACTGAAATAACATACAACCTTAAGGGACTGCAACTACAACTTAAGCTCTATGTCAAAGAATATAAAACATTCAAGATTACTGATGAAGGAGACAAGATTCAAGATGAAACTCAACCATCTGTTGTTCTTTGTATTAATTTCCTTGAAATTATACATTCATATGCATGAAATGAAAACACAGAAAACACCTAACAGATATGAACTATCTGTATTATCCTTCCTAATGCTATTCATACAAGAGAGAAAATGCTGAAGACAATGGTTTCATAGTAAAACACTAGAACCCTGCTAGTATTACCTAGAGAAAACTGCCAACCTCAAATGAAAGAGAGAAAGAATGATATACGACAAAAATGAATTCTTGGATCTGATCTATGCTTGACATCTATCTACTTGGAATTCAATCTTTTGCAACTGAACAACGTCGTTCTCCCTTCTCCCATTCTGATTTGATTTGGTTTCATCATTCTTCTATTCCTGATTTGCAAATATCTTTATTAAAATGATAAAAACTTGTTGAGTCATCAAAATATCTAAAAACTTCATGAAACGCTAGTAAAATTGAGTTTTTACTAAGTGAATTTGATTAATTTCAACCCCAACTACATTTTTACAATGTTTTACTCATCCTGCAACTGCATTTTCAATTTTAGCTTATACCACTGAGAAGGCCCCAAATTTCACATTTTTGGCTATAACTTAAACCCATGAATTCTTGTGTAGAAATGAACTCCATAATTGGAAATTTCATCTTCTCACGATTTTGGTGATATATAATACTACTATGTTTGCCTCTCAGAAATGCCCATGAAGTCAGTTTGAAAAAAACTCCTCTAGCATGGCTTTGGGTTGCAACTGAATTTTAAATTTTAAATTTTCAAAAATTCAAAAATTTTTAAAGCCTGAACTTTAGATTAAACCCATTTTGAAATTAAAATTTGCAGGGGACTTCAAATTTGGAAAATGATTTAAAAATTTGATATTGTAACTATTTTCATTTTCCCTTGATTTTCGTATTTTGGGTCAAACTAAGTTTGATTGACGTGCCACGTGGCAATCTCCAATTGGTCCACCAAGTTGCCTCATCATCGTCCAAATAGAAATTACATGTCATCACCACGTGGCAGCCTTTCATTCTTTTCTTGAACTGCCACCTCATCATGCTGACGGAGCCTGCCACATCATCTCCCGACCCGGGCCTGCTACCACTTGTCAAATTTCCACATGCCCACATTTTCTAACTTCCTTGTATCTTTCATTTGCGGGCATGCACCCACCGTGAGATCCTGACACATGTCACAATCTGGTGCATCCTCTCAAACTGCTCTTGATCTCCACATCAGCATTGACTGGGACTCGTTGCCATGTGGCACAATCCCACATTCTCACAATTCTTATTAGTGGAGCATTTTGTTATTGCAAGCTTGCGCCCACCATAGGATGAAGCCATGTGTTAGCATCTTAAGCACTTGGTCTTTGATCTGCCACATCAACGTGCATGTACTTTGGTTCAAAATTAAGTCTACCTCACCCTGCCAGCTATTGTCATCATCTAAGTTGGCTACAGGGGCCCCACACATGCACTTTGGTTTCCAAAAGCCTTTGTCCTTAAGACAAAAATGCTAATGTGAAGAATTGTATTTAAACAACAAGAGAATTTCCCCACGAGCAATGTGGGATATTTCAAGTAACTGCTTCTTCCATTTGTTTCTTGTTGGAGTGCCTTTGAAAGCGTGGCTTTCTCTTTTCTAGCTGGCTTCTCCTTCATATGGCACCTTGCCTACTCATGCCCCGGATCTAGTCTCCTTTGTTTTACTATCTATGGCTTGTGCTGTTATTTTTGTTTTGCATAGGCCCTCCTCATAATGGCATGAACTTCCCATTTAAATTTTTTTCTTTTGACTGCACATGTCGTGGGATCATACTTTTTCAATGCATCGTTGCTTTTTATCTGATGCCCTTTCCTCACTTTCTAAGCATAGGCTATAACTGCCTAATTGTTGCCTTCTTTTAATGGCGTGTGTTCTTCTAGCCTTTGCAATGGGCTCCCTGCATTGTGTGTAACTTCTTTTTTTTGGGTCATTGTTCCTATCCTTTCCCTATGAGGCTCCCTTCTATGGCAATTTGGACTCAAAAGGCTCCTCATCTTCTAGCATGGAGTGCCCTACGAATTGTGTCTTGTCTTTCATCATGCCTTCCCTCTACATTTTTATGCGTGGGCTCCTTATGCCTTCGGTTTCTCCTTTGTGTGCTTGCTGATGTTTTTCTCAAACATCAGCTTCTTATGCTGTGGACTTTGTTGTAGCAAGCGGCTCTTAGCGTGGGACAATATGTTTTGTCCTTTGTATTTGCTAGCTGCTCTATTTTTCAATATTGGTCGGCTCCTCCTCTGCTTGGTGGTTCCCTTTATGGCCTGCATGTGTGGGGTTTCCTTCCTACCGTGAGTTGACTCTCTCAAAATGTCGTTGCTTGCAGCTACTGTCTTTTCTTTGGCGGCTTCAACTCTTCCTTTTGGTGTGGAGTGCTTGCTCTAGGTGTCAGTCTTCTTGGGAACCATTAGCTTTAAGTACAGGGTCTTCTCCCCAAAAGATTACAATTCACTAACTATGGTCTTACTCAAAATATCTGTAGCACTCACCAACTTGCTAATGAAAATATATCTACGTGTAGGGACAATTTTCACTAACTTTGTCAATATATCCATAAAATGAGAATCCACAAGTTTAAAAAAGCCTTCATGTGCTTGCAAGGATGACGACAATCTAAACTCTATCTTGGGAATACTAAGAAGAATAGTCTTAGCATCAAATTTCTTTCCTGCTCAAGAAAATGAACCATGAGAAGTCATCTCCAATTTCTTAGAGAACCTAAATGATCATCTATTGTTCCATTTGGAGTAGCAGGCTTTTGAACTGAGTCCAAAGGTTGAGATTTAGATCCTGACTGAGCATCAATTTCAACACTCTACATTATTACTTTGAGAAAACCCATAACCTATTCGAGAATACAGAGGTTATTTAAGATGCTTTAACAATAACACAATAGGAAATTTGCCACTATCCTCCTCATTTATGGTTTCCAATCGATTTTCTTCATCAATCATCAATGCTTCACACTGATCCATATGTTGATGACACATAAAAAAAAATTCACTTGACTTTTTAATGATTATGTTAATCTCCATTTCCCAATATCTTATTAGTTTGGCGAAATTAGCTAGGCCCCAAAATGGGTCTAGCTAAATTTTTTTTTTTTTTCAGACAACTGAATCCTCGAACTGGCCCATCAATCTTTCAATATCCACTGGAATTGATTTCAAGCATTAATTTGATCATTTAAAACTCATTTAGCCACTTGTTGCAAACTCTGAATTTGGTGCCAGAAGGTCTATTGACTGGCCTTAAAAACTAACTCAAACCTCTGACCAGGCTCTAAAAACTAGCACACTGAATCTCCGTTCTACATACTTTCACCCTATCAGATCTCGTCTTATGACAAATTCCCAGTCAAAAGATATTCACTATCGAAGTTTCCTTCTCAGAATTACCTGCAATAAAAGACATTAGAAAATAATAAACTAGGGTCAAATTTGGCTTTGAAAACTGGGCAAACTAACACTTGGGAAGACAAAAATTGGGACATTGGTTCTCTGTCATGAGGACATTATGGATTTTTGATTTGGTCTCATGACGAATAAAAAGACGCAAATGGTGAGCGGTCAAAGAGGGCTACTTGAATTTTGCAAACTAGAAGCACTAGCAGAAAAGCAAATTTTGCAAATGGAATTGACCTAGAAAAGTGTACAAATGGATTCATCATGACTTGCAAACTAGCACACTTGGAGTATTTTCAGAAGACAACACAGTGGTACAATCCATTTGATCTTACCAATCATGGATTAGGAGTTATAACATCCTGAAAAGGGGTCTCGAGAAATCTACAAATGCTAACACCAGTAAAACTTTAGAAATTGAGTTTGGAATTGCATTTGAAAATTGATCAAATGGATTCGTCATGAGTTGAAACTTGAAACATAATAAGTCTCTGACATCTACAATGCAATGCAAAAGGAATTTTAACATTTTGGTCAACTGGGTCAAAATTATAGCTCATCAAACAAGGCCTTTTAGAATTGTGTGCAATGTGCATCAGCATGAAAATAGTAAATTACCAACTTTGAGGGATTCAAAACCTAGTCAAACGGATTCAAAATGACTCAAAATATGAAACATAGGCTCTCAGGTATAGACACTAAACACTCCCAAAGTGGCAAGTCACAAAATGTTTTTGGGTGTGAAATATTCACTTGCAAACATAGCCTCCTATTGTTGTTTGGCACTAAGGTGAAAATGCAAATTTGAAACTAGCTCAAAATGAGACTTCATGAAATGGTTTGGAATCTCAATTTAACTTTATGAAACATTTGAACACACTAAATGAAGGGTGTTAGAAATATTAAACACCTTAGGGGCCTCAAAGGTACAACCGGGTACATATGCATATAAAAGTACTTTAGGGCATAATTTTCTCAACAATGCTCAAAATTTGGGCTACACTTTTGAGCACCAACACAACATATGTTTAATTTGTAAACTTGAAACAAGAACTATGAAAGATGGACCTGAAAATGAGGATTAGATTAATGCTATAAATGAAGAAATAGGTTAGATTGAGAAAAATAATGCATGGATGCTAGTACCAAGGCTAATTGAGAAGATATAATTGGAACGAAGTGGATTTTTAAAAACAAAGTGAATGAGAACGGTGAATATGTGAGGAACAAAGCTAGACTAGTTTGTAAAGGTTATACACAGGAAAAAATAATCGATTATGAAAAGACCTTTTCTCCTATTGATAAATTGGAAGTATTTAAAACTTATTTGGCATATGATATATATAAGAAATTCAAATTCTATCAAATGGATGTTAGGCTAGCATTCTAAATGGAATGCTTGAAGAAAAAGTCTACATGGAACAACTAGAAGGATTTGTGTTGAGCCAAACAAAAATGACCTAGTTGAGAAATTGAACAAAGATTTGTATGGATTGAAGAAAGCACAAAGAGCATGATATGAAAGGTTGTACTCATATTTTATTAAGATTGGATTTGTTAGAAAGGATAAAAACAATAATATATACTTGAGGAGTGAAGATTGAAATATGGTGTTGATTGTTGAAATATTTGTGGATGATATCATATTTGGTGGTAATGATTTATTGTGAAAATCATTTTTTGATCAAATGAGTAAGAAATTTTAAATGTCTATGTTTGGTGAGATCAATTTTTAATAGGATTACAATTTCATCAAACAAAGGATGATCTATTTGTGAGTAAATGTAAGTATGTTAAGGATAATCTAAAGACATTTTGGATGGATGATTCAAGGCTAGTAGGTACACATATGGTGGTTAGATGAGAATTACCTAAGGAGGATACTATTGGTGGGTAAATGAGACACAATATAGATGAATGGTTGGGATGTTATAGTATGTTGTGCATAGTAGACCTGATATTGCACATGCAGTTGGAATTTTTGCAAGGGTTTACTCTAATCCTATGTAAATACACATGATTTTTGTTAAGAGTATGTTGGTGTTTTTCAACTATTAAGAAACATAATAATTAATATCAAGATAATAAAGATCGCAATAACCTAAGGATCAACTGCTTCCTATAACAAGTTACTTGTTCTTCACATATGGACCCAACTTCAACAAAATCAAAAGAGATTTTCTACTCTTTAGGTCTTGCAAAACCAAGGTGGGTGCACTTGAGGGATGAAATATTTTCAAACTGATATTACATACATATTTTATTCATTTCATGACATTTCACAACAATAAACATCCCTTATAGCAGATTTGGTTACAGTTCTTCTTAGATTTACAAATAATTTTGGGTAATAGTAGGTAACTAAAACACAGGGATTAAATGCAAACAAGTTTTGACTCGCATTGACATTCTTCAAACAATAAAGTAAAATTGATTTCAAATTTAAGCTTGATGCTTGTTCATGATCTTTCTTTCTGTAGACTGAATCAATAGATCAATGTCTTATCCCTTGGGATTTAGAGTCCATTCAATTGCTAGATCTAATTGACTTCATTACAATCAATACTATCAGCAATTCTCATTGAAAATCATTCTTATAGACATCCTTCCTATTACCATCGAAACCCTATCAATCTCACTAAAGAATTTACTTAATTCATTGAATTAAAAGCAATAGTGAATTGACATACAACTTGATTTAATTGCATTCAATTAAACAAGCTTTACTCATACAACTTCAAAATGACCAGGTAATAAAAATGGAGACAAAATTTAGCCAGAACAAATATGGGGATAGTTTATCTTGGTATTAATTTCCTTTGAAAATCATATACAATTGAAATAAAAGTCAGTTTGACTCATGGCAAGACCTCAAGATCCTACAAGATTAATGTATTCTTAGATATTTGCAAAGAAAAACATCATAAAGTTTACACCAAAAATTGGACCGAACAATCTTAGTAAAAACTAGAATCATGCAATAACTCAGACCTTTTCTCTAGCCCTACAATCTCACTTATATAGGGTGAGATGCAACAAGCTTTAGGCATAGAGAACTAACATCTATCCATTAGAAAAAAGATATTTACATTTTTTACTATCATAAAAGAAAAAAAATTGTGCAAGAGAAAAACTTTATATCATAATATTCCTTTTGGTGGGCTTATTTTCTATTATACTTTCAAATACTATAAATTCCATGATTGGATTTTTTACTATTCTAAATCGTCAGAATATGTAGCCATCAATTTTTGCAATGATGTATCTAGCTCTGATTTCTGCAAGTTCACTTCAACTCAAGGATCTCCACTTGCATCATCATGTACTATTAAAATAATAGTTATATTTGAGTTGGCTTATGCCACATCATCACTTGGGACCACTATGCTTTCCACTTGGGCTAGTTGTTCTTATTTGTCTTCTTGTGCATGCACTGATGTGTCACCTATTTGATCCTCATCCTGGTCCACATCATCTTTTGCTATTTCCATTTTTTGAATATTGTATTGTTAGGCCAACCAAAGCTCAAGATTGATTGGCAAAATTTCTATGAACAATTAGTGAACATATTGGATATGTGGAGAGAAATCAAAGATGTTGAGGAGATTTTGAAACCTATAATAAGTAAATGAGATGGAAGAGATAAGGGTATCACCCATTTATACATTTCAGTTATTGACTTATCTTGTGAATAGATAGAAAGAAATTTTGATATAACTAGTAATCTATCTAATTTTGAAAGTAAGAGGGAGCTAGTGTAAAAAAGAATAATAATTTTTTTCTCAAAATATTTAGGTGATAAAGTTTATCTCTTTCCCTAGGCACTTGAAAAGATTGATATAATAAGTTAATCCTTTTCTTCCTCCAACTCCTCAGTAAGGCCAATCTTGTAAGGCCCTCAGCTTATCCTTTTCTTCCGCCAACTCCTTAGTAGTATAAAATTCTAGCCTTTGTGGAGCATTAGGGATCTCAATAAAGGGAGTGGATCTAGAAGATTCCATTGATGGGTGAGGATAAGTGATTTGTGGCCTAGTGGATTGTCCCATCACTTTATTCTCAAGTTCAATTCTTCTTTGAACTTTCTTATTGTATACAGCCAAAAGTTTCTCATATCTATCCTGCAATTCTAACTTTTCTTTTTGGTCTATTTTAGCAGTGGCTAAGGTAAATTTGTTTGTTTCAGTACCCATATATGTAGCTTCTACAATAGTATTTTCTTTTACTCTTTTCACAATTAGGTTTCCTATTAATCTAGTATCATCAAGCTATGAAGAGCTAGTCCTAGATCCTTTCATCAATGACCAAATAACTAATGCAGCTTGGTCATCATTGAATTTGGCACCTTTTATTTCTTTCTTCCCTTGATCCTCTAATCTCATCTTTTCTACAATATAATTAAAAACTAAAGCATCTACTATATCCCAATTGGATAGCAATAAAACACCGGCTAGCTTTACCATTTGTTTCCCCTCTTCATGGGTTGTGCTTTGGAATTCTTGCATCATTTCTTATTTTATCTAATTTTACATATCTGCATCCTCCATTCATAGATGATTTGATTTTATCTTATTACACCTTTCCTCAAAATTTCTTGTGTTTTCTCTCCAGGAAAATTGGTAGAAGGCTCTAGTTTTAACAAAATTGTCATTAGATATGAACTCATGAGTAACCTATTCAATTATAGGATCTAGCTCTTTTCATCTATAATCTATCACTATTAACTCTAAGCTTGGCATTGGAGGTTCCTATAGATTTCCCTCTTCTAATTCAACCTGTGTAATGAATATTCCCCCTTGGGACACTAACTACTCCATCTACTCCTTACTGAACTATTCATCTCCTACCTATAATGGGGATTGCGTAGGTGAATATTCCTCAATGTGAGGTGTCTATTCCCTTATATTTTTCTACCTCTTGGGTGAGGGCTAATCAGGTCTTTCTTCAAGGACAACACTAGTTGACCCTACTATCTGTTTTCCTTTATCTAGAATGGCCCTTTTATTCTAAATCACATTATAGCTAGGTCTCTTCTGGACAACCAACTACCTTGTTCCTACTATTGGAGTAAATGTCAATCTCCTCATGACCTCTCTAGCATTTTCTAGAAAAGAATTGATAAAAAATTATTTCTTTTCATTCATAGCCTCCATGATTGCAGGAAAAGTAATCATGAGTTTATTTATTCTATCGACCTCTGTTTTTGCATCATCTAGAGGCTTTTAATCTTTATCAAAACTATGGAGAAAACTCTCCATTTTTCTTTCTTAATCTCCTACTATTTCAAAGAGAACTCATTCCTTATTATATCCTTAGGGAAATAAGGTTCATGTTTTTTGGAACCAACTTTAGCCCTTAATCTAAAGATATCAAAAAATCCCTCAGAATCAAAAAAATGGGGATGAGACATAGCCATCTTGTACTAATCCATGAATTTATAAAAAAATAACCATCCACCTTTTTTAATTATGCAATGGTGGGCTACAGTATAAGTAGGAAAATTGAGCCTTTGTTTCTTCTAACCAAATATGTTTCCTCCAATTCTCCTAGCTACCACAATATCTTAGCTATCCCTACATTCAAAGGCACCTGGTAGGGTAGTACATGGGAAGTCCCTTGGAAACCATAAACCCTAAAAAATGTTGAAATAGGGTATGGTATGATATTAGCCCAATTATGTGACACTTTTAAATCAAATGGATTATCCATTGGTCTAATAAAATTCATTAATGCCCTAGGGATTCTAGGATTTTCCCTTAATAAGAAGCTTCTCAATTTAGAGGAAAAATATCAATCAAACCTAAAAAAAATGGGCCTTTTCTACATCCTTATTCATATATACACTCCATAACTAGATTGTTAGAGCCTCTCCTTCACGTTCTCTATTCAAAGCTATCTCCTTCCCAAAATATGTCAGTCCCTTAAACAAGAACTTATGCATCAACAATGAGTAATGGCCAAAAGTCTTTTCTACCTTACTTTTGGTAATTCCAATTAGTCCTATATGGATTTGTTTTTCTATATAGGATGCAAAATCAAAAATAATATCCACACCAAAAGAAGAAATCTAAGCCATCATATACATAAATTTAACTGGCATAAAACTCTGCTCATCCTCGCTAAGAACTCTACATAAAGTCATATATTTCTAGGGCTCTAGAAGTGAAAAAAATCCTTATTAAAAGGATCCTTTGTAGATGTTGTGACTAATCAAAAATTCCTAATTAAGGCCAAATGTGCCCTCAATGCACCTTGTTTAACCTTATCCTTCTTTGATGAGTATTCCTTTTCTAGTCCTGGTAGGTCAATGGGTATATGGTAATCTGAAAATGGTTCCAAACCAAAGACCTTTCAAATTTCTTCAGCACTTATACTCATCAAGCATTCCCCATCTAATCTTCTTACTACTTTTGTTGTAGGGTCATAGTTTTGGGCAATGGCCATGAGTAGGTCAACATCCATGAATACACCAAGGACCACTAGTTTTCCTAAATCAAAGTTCCAAATGTTTCTGTTGGGAGCAAACACTTTTCTCTCTGAGAACCACTTCTTAAAAAAGAAAAATCCTTGATTTGGTAGTAGTAGCATCCCTAATCCAATTTCCTCTATCATATAAACCATCTACAATCTTGAGCCTAGGGTTTACAGAAATTAACTTCTTCATCTGGGTAGATTCATTTGTAGACTCAGGAAATAATTCAAGAAGCTCATCATGTATGTTTCTGTTAGCATAATCTACTTGTTCCATTAAATACTTTCTTTGGAGCTGTGATGGATAAATTTTTTAGAATACTAGAAAAATTCCACATATATGGTGAATTGAGAAACTTACTTGGCTATTCACTAATCTTTCATTGCAATTTTGTGACAAATTGTGAACATTGGAAATTATTTTTCACTCTAATCACATAAGGCACAATTCTTCAATGGCTCTAAGCTTTCTAAAATTCTAAAATTTGTTTGCATAGAGAAGAAATGGTGAAATGTTTGAAATATACTCTGTTTCTAGTTCACACAAGGAGCCTTCAATCTTCATAAATGAATCGTAAGCAAAAAATAGGGTGGCATCACTTTTTATTTTTAAAGCACATTATCAATTCCAAAAAATATGACGATCTAGGAATGAAATCATGGATGCCTCATTTTCCTTTTTCCAAGTTGGTAGTCAACCCAATAAAATCTCTCCATGTAATCCTTTCCCTCTACTACTAGGAACTTTATTTGGACCCACTAGCACTTGCAAACATGTGTCACACTCTCACCATGTTGCTATGCATAAACATTAAGCAACTTCTGTATTCGACATAGTGACCAGCATTGATTCTTCCCTAATCTAATGATGTGTATTTCACAAGTTATTTAATGCAACTAGCGTGGGTCATTTTGTTTTCCGTTTAGTCACCATATCGCTACCACTAAAGATCAAGCAACTTCTTATAGCAACTTGGTGCCCACCATCAATGTATCTTTGATCTAACTGTGTACAAACATTATGTGTCCTACTTCTAATATTGAATCCACACAGCTCATGACATGACATCATTTTTGATGTGCTAATAAGACATTCTAAAATTTTTGGTGCTACATTTTAAAATTATGTTCCATCATGTTTTGTTTTCATGGGAAGGTGCTATGTTGTTACTAGTGTGAACCAAGAGTTTTTTGGGTGTGACATAGTGACCATTATATTCTTTGAAGGAATCTAGCCATATGAAATGCACACTTTCCCATTATTATTACTGTAGTCAATGCTCCTAACATTCCATAATAATCACACAACTTCACTGATGACAAAATATTTTACAGTGCCCACCCTATGTGTTGATTCCACCATTTTCATTTATTTGGGAAGATGCTATGTTATTACCAACCAAAATGATGAATTTCTTGATCATGACATAGCAACCCCCATGATTCTATAGAAAAATAATCATCATGAAAATTAGAATAACATGTTTTTATTTTGGTTCCATCTTTACTACATGTAGCACATCTGATAACCCACTATGCTAGTAGAGTTCATTTACGATAGGCAAGATCCCAACAATGTATCCACTTTTGGGCCCACATGTTTCACTTTGGTGGGAGGTTGCCATGTTGTTACCAACAAAACCCTCCCATTTTTTAGTAATGACATGGTGAAAACCATTAATTCTGGAGGATCCAACAACTTAGGTGAAACACATTAAAGTTATATTAAATATCATATGGGTCCTAGGTGTAACACCATATTTGATCACTATGTTGCATGAGAGAAAGTGACCAAAATTTTTCATTGCGATATAGTGATCACCATAGATCTTAAAAAGATCTGATGGTGTGGGATTTTTCAAGGAATTATAGAGTCAAAACAAAAATATTAAAGGGTTCCCACAAATTATAGCTTTTTTCAAATGATTTGGAGGCCCCCCATTGGGCTGGCCCTACTTAATTCTAGTCCCGGTAAGGTTCATCATGGGCATGTTATGTATAGAATTTGGTGTACCAGTCCCCTTAGCCTAAAATTTTATGATATGGATCTGTTAACCAATATTTGATAAGGCTAAACCCTAATTTTTTTACAAAACTAGTAGCTCATGGTAGGATATGTTCATGAAGGAATAAGGAAAAAAACATGACCAACAATGGCTTTGTTTGGGGAAAATGAATATGTAAAATTCATATAAGGGCTCAGAGTCCCTGGGAGAAGTAGACCACAAACTTGACCCAAAATCTTACTTGACAACTACTGAGAGAGCAACAACACCAGAAAAGGAATACAAAAGAACTATAGAAAGGACACAAAGGATATACAAAATGTATAGAAACACTAAAACTAGTGTTCATGAAAGAAACAAGTATTTTAGCAAAAATAGCTCTTCAAGAACTATCCATGAACCAGTAGTTCAAGAATACTACCTAATAGATCCTTCAAAATATAAGAGTCCTCTCCCCATGTAGCTTCAATTAGATAGGGGCCTAATCATATAGGATCAAATTTACCATGTTTTCCTTTATCATCAATCTGGGCATTCCATATGAGGACAAAATCTTAAATTTCAAATTTCTTATTTACTATTTTTCTATCATAGAGTGCTTTGACCGGCAACTGTAATTTTTGATTTTTGAGAGATGCTTCTTTCCTAGTCTTAATCAGCCCTACTAATTCATCCATCCTTTCTTGAATATCATTAATGATGTCATCATCATATATTTGAGTGGAATTATATAGTCCCACTAAATTATTCAAAGGCATTCTTGCCTAGATTCGATACACCATATCAAAAGGTTCTATATCTATGGCCTTTTTCATAGTCACCCTATCAGCTAGTATTGCTAATTACAATTTAGAATCCTAGGCCTTCTTTTTATCATCCAAGGTTCTTTTTATTACTTTTAGCAAGATTTTATTTGTGGATTTAGCTTTCCATTTCCTTGTGGATGATAGGGAGAAGATGTTGATCTTGTTATCCCATACTTATCACAAAACTTAATAAACTCCTCAAATCTAAAGCTATCCCATACTTATCACAAAACTTTATAAACTCCTCAAATCTAAAGCACATTGCATTATCTATCACAATCCTTTGAGGACAAAAAAATCTTGAAATGATATTATTTAGTAGAAAATTGTTAACAACCTTGTGAGTTGCATTTATTATTGGAATTACCTCCACCCATTTTGTGAAGTAATCAGTAGCAACCAAGATCCATGAATAACTAGTACCAAATTTCACCTATAAAATCCATCCCCCATTTTTGGAATGGTGCTTGAACTTCCACTAGCTTTAATGGAGTGTTACCTAGAAATTTTAATTTACCTAAAAATATTTGATAGGCATTACACTTTGTGACCATTTCCTAAGCATCTTTGAAAAAGGAAGGCCACCAGAATGTAGCTCTCATTACTTTGTGTGTAGTGGTTTTGGCCATATAATGTCCTCTATAGACTCCAACATGCATCTCCTTTAGTATCTCCTTTGATTTCTCTTGATCAACACACTTTAGTAGAACTCCTTCAAAGTTTCTCCACCATAAGTTATTCTGAACAATGATATATCTGATGGCTTGTAACTTTGTGCTTCTTTTCTCATTTTCAATCAAATGGGAAGGAGCTTCCATATGCTATAGATAATGTTCAATATTAGCATACCATTCACAATGTTTAATATCACATAGATCTAATCTCAAGTCATCCATTACCAAATTTATTTGATTACCATCCAAGTTGGACTAAGCCATAAGCTTAGCTAACTCTTGACCTCTTACTAGTTTTGTGGACCATGTACTTTGATGGGGCTAGCTCTAAAGAAGGAATAGCAGCAAGAGTAGTTTTTGTTTCTCTTGAAAAAAATACTTTTACATATTCATTTACCTTAAAAGTTTCTTGTACAACAACATAGTAGAGTATGAAGCTCTTTTATTAGGATTGATTCAATAGAGATTTGACACTAGGATTTTTATGTGGAAACCCAATTTGGGAAAAACAACTAGCAACATGTCACCGCTTTTTCACTCTTTCAAAGTGAGCTTTATTAGGAGCCAACCCTATTAAATCTTACAATATATTCATTAAATGTGACCTAATAGAGGATTTAATTACCCTATTAGGAGTGGCTTGGTTGGAACTTTGATCAATCCACTTAGAATGTCACCT
The DNA here is from genome assembly GCA_028749045.1 of Cupressus sempervirens. NCBI lineage: Eukaryota > Viridiplantae > Streptophyta > Pinopsida > Cupressales > Cupressaceae > Cupressus > Cupressus sempervirens. Next base: position 129,205,038 of record CM053784.1, read on the forward strand.
TGTGAAAGGATTTACACAAACTGTTAAGTCTTTCAAATGACTCTTAGGTCAACCTTTATTAAAAGTATTTCAATACAAAATATTTACAATGATTAGATAAAAAGTAGTAGGTTTTGATCTGTGTGATTACAACTTACTTGCAAATTTAGATCTCTATTCAGTTCAAGTGGTGATTCATTGATAAGCTCTCCACTGCTATCTCTATTCTTGTTTCAATCAATAACCCTTCAAGAAATTAGTCTTTCCCCTTGAAAAAAACTTAAGCCTTCTTGCTCAAATTTCACTTATTATTATCAACAATATCTACATAAGAAATCTCTTTTAACTTCACATTCACTCTCACACTTGTGCATCTCTGATCCACCTTACTCTATATGCCTTACTTCACATATACACTATCATACATACATTTGATTCGGTTGTGCACCTCTTTAAATAAGAAATTCTTTCTTTACCATTTTCTACAATCATCATAGATCTTAGGGTTTATGATTAGGTTCAACATGATTCATTGTATCTTTCCATCTTCTTGATCTGCTTCTAGAAACTTCTATGGAATCTATCTATTAGGTCTTTACCTAACATTTTCCTTGGATTTAATGATTCCAAATAATCACTCTTATCTTCAAAATAATTTACATCTCCCAAGATGTCAACTAAGTCAGTAGGGAATCATGATTTCCTCAAATTTATCTTCAATAGTGTTACTCAACAATCGTTCAGTTTTGACAATTGATCATCACTTAATAGTTAGGTGGTGCAAAACTTCTAGATCAACATTGACTAGCTTACTCAGTCAATACTAATTCTTGGTCAATACTATAATTTCTTGGTGCTAACTGTGGCTTATTTGATAGTAGCATTACTCAACATTCCTTTTCATTTTTACTCTATTGCTCGCCTTGGCTTAACTTTCTTGACATAAAAAATCACTTTGCTTTATCAAAATCTATCTATTCAAATGTTCATTGTATCTTCCTTTTCATAGCTCAACCTTTCCTCGAGGTGCTATTATTAGGAGACATTTCTCAAATCCTCTTCATCAATCAAATAAATATGACATTTAGATTAAGTATAAATATGTCTCATTAATAGATTTGACATCAATGACAAAGCAACAATTGTTCCAATTATAAGTTTCCAACAGTTGATTGGGCTAGAAATGTAGATGATAGAAATCATACAAGTGGTGGATCTTTCTTCTTAGAAGTAATACTATTTACATGGTTGAGAAAGAAACAAATATGAATACCATGATCTACTACTAAAGTTGAGTATGTTGTTGTTGTAATTTATTCTTCAAATATTGTTTGGATTAAGCAACTATTGGAAGGAATACAAGAAGAAGTTATAAGGCTTGTCACCATATGTTGTGATAACACTAGTACAATAAATATATCCAAGAATCTAGTAATGCATGAAAAAACCAAGCATATATATATCAAGCATCACTACTTGAGAGATAAAGTACAAGAGAAACAAATGAGGTTGGAATATGTAAAATATAAGGAAAAAATTGCAAATTTATTCACTAAGTCATTCCTAAGGATTCTTTTGAGTATCTAACAGGTAAACTAGGAGCCCTTATCCTATCTAGTATTAACTAAGAGAAGATGCATATTGCATCAATTTGTGGAGGATCATATATATTTTGTGGAGTTGATGCACAAGTTCACTCTTTAGGAACCATTTCTTGAAGATGTGTAAGTGATTGCAATGAAACTAATATATACTAATCATGAAAGGTACAAGGTATTACTACATGGTTTTATAATTTTCACATTAGAACTTATATTTACCTTTGGTATTATTGTAAAAGGGAGCGAGAAGAATAGTAGAGAGATTAAGTGAAGTGACTAGGAGAGAAGTGATAAGAGAGGAAGATAATATTAGAGGATGAAGATGATGTTGAAAAAAGAAGTATACCCTAAGGGGGAGAATTTGTGAAGTTGGTGTTGAAGATATAAATTGAGTGAAACTAATGTTGAATGAAGTCAAAAAGATAAAAAGTTGTATTATTGTCAATGCATATATTTGATTATCTTATGTTTAATGTTATGTAATATAAAATCTTGTGTTTATGTGATGCCATCAATGCTAAAGGGGGAGATTGTTAGCCCTAATTGTTAATGTTATGGTATGTGAAAGAGTCATATCAGTTGTTATGTTTCTATTTATGCCAAACCTTATTTGATTAGACAATATGCTAATTTAGTAAAGTACTAGATAATTTGGTTGATGAAGAGGATTTGTAGAAAGTATGATGATGAAAGGATCAATAAGTGTATGGTATTCAATGAGTACTTGAATGAGTTAAATTGTGACATTATAATGTTGATTTAATTGTTTTACAATCATGTAATGTTTGATAATATCATATATATGTAAGATAGTTTACATGGTAAAAGAAGGAACACAATATTAATCAAGATATTATAGTTGTCATTGAGTGCATAGTAAATAAAAGTTCAAGTTTAGTGTTAAATACAAGTCATATTAGTATTAATCGAGTGATTAACTGCTTGATTAAAGTTGTAATGTTCACTGAGCATGAGCATGAATAAAAAGTTGAAGAAAATATTAATGTAAGGCCAAAATTTGATGAAAGTCAGGAAAGATTGAGAAGTTCAAAGGGTAAAGTCAAAGTTAGTTATGAGAAATATAGGTGAAAAATCTAATGAAGATTTGATAAAGAAGATTGAGAAAAATGAAGATGAGTACTAAGTTAAAGAAGGAAGACTATTTTCTAAGTGACTAAATTCATTGAATCTAATATCTATGATCATGACTAAGCAAAAAAATATGGAAGGAAGATGTTAGCTATTTAAGGAGATGAATATGATTTTTGTTGTTGTTGATCATTGCTAGTTGAAGTTGATTAATGTTAATTATGTGAAGTGAAGTGTAATGATAACACAAAAGTTGAATTGAGCATAAAAAAAGTGGAAAGATCAAGAAAGAGGAAGTGCTAAGTGAAAGTGGAAGTGTGTGAATCAGCTAGACAAATATTAGAAGGAAGAGATAGAGTCAAGCAAACATCTAAACAAGAAAGGAAGTGCTAAACCTACTATATCAATTTACTATTACTTTCTTACCATCATAGAAAATAAAATCTATTAACTAAGTGGACCTAACGTGTCATTAAATTCCTATATGGTAGCATCAATTAGTGATGTTTGTAATTTCTTTATAGTAGGTCAATATTTACAAATGTCAAGGAGTGATAAGGTCTAGATGATCTTTGGTTAAACTCCTCTAACTGGATCACACTAAAAATATGTACATGTAACCTTTAACAAAGTAGGCACCAAGGGGTGTGTGCATCAAGTTGGTATAAAAAAAAATGGACACCCACTAAAAAAATAAAATCTTCAATAACCCAATCGGGTTATTTCTTTCTAATAAAGTGTCCAAGATTAGTAACCAAGCCTTGCCTTATTACATATAATAATTATCTAATTGGGTTTTTGTAACTTGATTGGGTTTTCACAAACTTTTAATTGTCCAAAACTCACCTAAGTTTTGGAAAGATACAAGTTTCTAAAAAATGACAAGGTTTTTCATTTTGACACCTACATTCATGTAGACAAAGCTTGGGGAGAAGATAAAACATAGAGCTTGATTAGGCTTTGATGTGTTTGAAGTGATTTTCAACAATTTTGGCCATGCTTCCCTATAAATAAGGTAATTATGCATTTTTATTTTTATTTTTCTTTATTTGATTCCATTTGGTTGTTTCTTTTAAAATAAGGTTTATAATTTTTATTTTTTGTTTATAATTTTGTATTATTATCATATGCATCAAAGATACCAAGAAAATGACTTAGACAAGAAATACCTCCTCATACATAAACAACACAATCAAGCCTTGAAGCACAAAATTTTCCATTGAATGTGGGGTAGCCACAAAACCCTTTTCTTGCTACAACACATTGACAAAACCCTCCACCCAGTGTGACACATGCTCAAAACTCTCCACCCACTCTGACACAGGTACAAAACCTTCCACTTAATGTTCCCCTTCAATAATCACTACCTCTTATAAACCCTCTATGCATACCATTAGATAATGTAAATACTATGCAAGAGGACCTCATAAGCTTCCTTACACAAAATACCTCTCACATTAGCCAAATGGTCAATAGTTTGATGTCATGTATTTTTCTCACCACTTAACCCTGGCAGATACACTTGAACAAATGACCCAAAATGCGAATGGGGTGTCTAGGGAGGTTATGAAATGGGGTTCATGGAGAGATTTTTGTCATGCCTTCTATGTTGATGGATTATCATATTAGAAAGTGAAAGATAAGGACATCAAGAAAGGTGATATATGTGCTCTTTCCACTGATCCTATTTCTTGCAACTCCTTATTAGAAACAACCAAAAATTCCCTATTCATTGGTGCACTCATGCTAGGATGAGCTCATGCTTTTGGAGTAGGTGGTAAATGGTATTTGATTTACCATTATGTAATAATTATGATGTGCCTTTATATTTTTTGAGAAAGCTATATTATGAGTTCGTCCTTGGCAAGAAGCCAAATTACTTTTACATCTATGAGTTCCAAGGTAGAGGGAAAGGCTCTATGTAGGATAAACTTGAGGCCCATAGAGTGGTACCAAAACATGAAAAACTATATCTCATGTTGTGGTCCTAATATTTGTAAATGCGTCTATTGATTTATAGATGAGCTTCATGTAGTTGCACCATTGGCAGATGTCATCATTCAACATGACTCATAGTTCGGTGGTATTACTTCACCTACAACACCTCGATCATCATCAAATGCACCTTTAGAGTCATCACAACTTGTGAAAACTCCATCATCATTACCTACACCACCAATATCATCCCCACTTATCCCACCTGCATCACCATTATGTCTTTAGGGCTTGATCAACATGCGTGTTTTAGTTTCTAGCGCATATGTGATGGGTTAGATAGTGAGGCAATTAGGATGGATTGACATGCCATCCATATGTACATTGTGGAAAGACTTAGTATGCATATAAAGGTGGGGATTTTATGCTCATAGATGATTTGATGACAATGGTCTTTGGTGGAGAGAAGACACAAGCTTGTTTCTTTGAGTTTTCACATGTTATTTAATCACCTAAATATTGTAAAATTAAATAATTTTATATTTTATAAAATACTCTAGATTAGTATGTGAGAAATATGTAATGTAGGGTGTAGGAAGAAGTATGAGAACACCACATAGTACTTGTTCTGCTAGAGGTATGAGGCTAAGATAAAGAAAACTTGAGTTAAAGTTTTTTAAATATTCCTTAAAGAATAATAATAATTTGGCTTTGAAATATTGTTTCTTAATTATTATGACACTAACAATAAAAAGTTCTCTAAATGTTGTTTCTTAATTTTTATGACATTATACAAACCTATTTTGTCCAAGGCTCCTTGCTAGGACCTTTTGGACTTTTAAACCTTACATCATTCCATCTATTTTATTCCTTAAAATATAGTTTTCCTTTATATAGCTTTCCATTATCTACATCTTCCAATCCACCACCTCATCCAATAACACCCAAGTCTCTAAGGATTTTAATGAGGAATCCAATAGAATACCCATCTCCAAGTTAATTTGTGATTTGTGTCATCTAATTACATGATGTGAAGTTTCTAGTGTTGAAACCTTTCCATCTCCCACACCCATCATTCCTCTTCCATCTCCTATAACTTTTGTCCCTCTTTCATCCACCCCACTTATAGAACCCCCATCTATTTCCTATCATTATTGAAACCCCTTTTATAGATCCCCTTCCATCTCCTACCATCATTGAAACCCTCCCATTCATCAAATCCATCCAATCCCCATCCACATCTCATGCTCCTAGCATTACCCAAACCCCATGTAATAAGCCTCATGAGTCCATCCTCTATATAACCATCCCCATAAAAGAACCTATCAACCTCTACATCACCTATGGTATATTGCAGGAGTGTGTAGGTCATAAATATACACTTGTATTTCTTGACAATGTGCCAAAACTTCATTTGTATCTCTCTTTTCCTTCTAGATCTCTTTGTTTTCAATTTAGGCATTATAGCCTTTTTGAGCCCCAATTAGGCCTTTTTTCCTATCTTTCAAATATCCTTCCAATATAATCCACACATTTTATAAGCTCTGTTAAAGATCTTAGAACCATTGGTTATGTACCTTCAATCACCCACTACAAGAATCAACTCACTATTATCAAATCCCTTATGTCAGGGTATGCAAAAAAATCTTTATGATGAAGAATGATCAATAAAAAAATCAATGACCTTAATGTACTTCTTGTTTCTTCTTGCCCTCAGATGGTCTTCTTGTTGTTCTTGTTCATTCTCTACATTTACAACATTATCTCATATTTCTAACAATGCTCTTTACTATATTCCAGGGCTTGTCAGGGCCTAGAATTTCTCAAGTTGATGATGTCACACTATTTTTCATTAAATTTGGCCTTGAGAGCTATGCAATATCATATTTTTCACACCTATAAAGTTTACAAATTTATTTAAAACCATGATATATCATACTAATTCCTCTTATGCTGTTTTTTTCTCCTTTAGGATACCCCACATAGCTCAAGATGAGGAGAAAAAAAATTAGCTAGCACATCCAAACTCAAAAAGATATTAAATACAAGTCAAGTTTATATTTTGAAATTTATTTATAATGAACGAATGTATATACATGTACTAAATATTATTGAATATTTTATGACTTGTTTATTGAATATATGTAGAAACAATTGAGTTTTGTGGAGTTGATGAATGCACCTTACACTATTGATGTTTAGGATGGGGAAGAGGTAAATTTTCATATTTTTTTTCAATTAAATTTAACCATTGTGTGATAACATTTTATATTTTTTCATCCAAGAAATTGTCAAATCTAATCATTAGTGGTATTACCTCCTATGATTATAGGACAAGCATATGAGGTTATGGTATCCATTTATTCTATATACATATTAAATAGTTGCATGTACAAATGAGTACATGCATTTTTCAGCTTTATAATAATTATCAATAATTTTGGGTTATTAAAATGTCTTAATTATCTTTTTCCTATTACATCACCCTTAGTGACTTTGTAAAAATCCTTTCTTATTTAATTTTGTTATGGGTATCAAGCATCAAATATGGGGTCAAACATGGAAAAGGTTAGAGTTATGCATGTAGATTCTTAGTTGAAGCCCTCTTGTGATCTCAATTTGGATTTCTTAACGTATAATAGAAATCCCTAACATCTATGTCTACAATGCTAACATTTTAATCACTTACCATACAAGTTGTGCCTCAAGCTAGTAGTGATTCATCAATGGTTATGCCTCCTACTATAGTGAAAGATCCAACTCAAGCTACAATACATATTTTAGTTTTTACTCTATTTAGAAATCCCTAAAATATACTCTACAATTCTAACATTTTATCACTTACTATATAGGTTTTTCCTCATGCCGACACCAATTCATTAGTGATTGTGCCTCCTACTAGAATGAGAGATCCAACTCAGGCTCTAGTACATTTTTTTTTACTCTATTTATAAATCCCTAATGCCTACTCTACTATTCCAATATTTGATAACTTACCATACAAGTTGTGACTCATACTAGCATTGATTCTTAATGGTTGTGCCTCCTACTAGAATGAGAGATCCAACTTAGGCTCTAGTACATATTTGTTTTACTTTATTTAGAAATCTGAAACACCTATGTTTATAGCTCTAATATTTCATTACTTACTATATAGGTTGTGCCTAATACCAACATTTTTTCATTACTGTTTGTACTTTCTACTAGCATGGAAGATCCAACTTAGGTTTTAGTACATTTTTTTTACTCTTATTAGAAATCCCTAACACTTATGATTTAAAATCTAACATTTTATCATTTACCATATAGGTTGTGCCTAAAGCTAGCATTGTTTCATCATTGGTTATACTTGCTATGAGCACTAATTCATTGGTAGTTGTGTCTCCTGTCGTTAGTCTACCTCATCATTTTGTTAGGAGTCCTGCCCATCCACAAAGGAGCTAGGATCCTGCTCATTATTGTTATCATTCATTCCAATTATGGGACAAAGAGATGAGGTAATCAAAAGCTCAACTACTAACAATTTACACCTAATTTTAATTTTTTAAATATTATTTTTAGATAAGATATTTCATATATCATTTTAAAATTTTCATGTGTAAACACCTGGTGAGCCCTGTAACACATGAAAGAGGCTCAATTTTGATTATCCAACACAATCATAGATCTTGATAGAGATATACATATACAGTTTTGGTCATTATGTGACATTGATATATATATTCAACATTTGTATTGTACCTATTAGACATGGCATCTTTTTGTAGCTATATGATTGATATGATAAAATATTATTCATTTTGATATACATGAAACTTGAATTTACATCCAACTTATTCATTATGTGCATACAAAGGTGCACTTCATCTTACTTTCTTGCAGTTAATCAAACACAAGAATACGTAATACTTTCAATATAAAATCTAATTTTTTTATCAAATTCAATGTAACATGTAATTAAGCTCATATGTGACTTATTTTGAAGTAAGAAGACACGAAAAGTAAACTTATGTAATGATTTATTTATTTGTTTCAAATTATTAAACTTGTGAAATTAGTTTTACATTTTTATAGAAGCCCTTATCTTGTTCTCTTATAATGTTTTTTATAGCCTATTAGGTCTCATAATATGTATAGGTGTTAGTTCAAAAAGATTTTGTATGCATTTTTTGAAACTTTCTATGTTTGTCATATTTGCATCAAAAGTTGCAATATGGCAACTTTACATCTATTTCTTAAAGAGTGGAAGGTCAAAGGGTTTTTTTATTAATTCGGTCTGTAAAAAGGCTAAAAATAACACTCCCATCATGAAATGGTCAAAATAAATCTATTTTTTTGTTCTTAGATTGATTCATTGAAGCAATTAGCCTTACAAGGTCACCAATGTTTCTTAAAGACCATTAGTGATGCTTTGATGTAGTGTGCTCAATAATGTTTAGGGGAATATATGAACAAAATGAGATTGGCACTTCCCTAAACCTAGCCAACTAGAGATAATAGAGAAGTTAATACAATCCTTAGATGAATGGTTTAAAATATACACAACCTTTCTCATTTGAACTGAGACACTAGAAATTTTGGCATTAGGTGAGAAAGGGATTAAAAATTCAAACAAAGTCAGATCTCCTAAGATTGAGATAGACTATTGTAGGCTCAAAAATGCAATCATGTAGCATAAGATCATTTTTAAATATCTTGCACAAGCTCAAAGATAAGCCTACTCAAGGATCATTGCCCAATGATTTTTAGAGACCCTTAGGGATGCTTCCGTGTAGTGTGCTTGATAATTTTTGAGGTATTTTGTGGCTAAAATGAGGTTAACAATAGCCTAAACCCAAGCAAATAGATCTAATGGAGAAGACAATTCAATCATAGAATGAACAATTTGAAATTTACACAAACTCGCTCATTTGAACTAAGAAACACAACAAATTTTTGGATTAGGCAAGAAAGGGATGCTAAATATATACAAAATTAGATCTCCTAATACCAAGATAGGTTATTGTAGGGGTTGATAATGTGATCATGTATACTAGACCATTTATCAATACCTCATACACGCTTAGCAATATGCCCACTCAAAAATCATTGCCCAATATTCTTAGAGGCCCTTAGGTATGCTTCTATGCAATGTGCTCATTAACGTCTGATGGAATCTATGGAAAAAATAAGGTTGTGTTGGCATTATGATACATTTTTTTCATTAGTTACAACACTTATTGGATTCTGAATGCTTATCGAGCTCTCACCGGAAGCCAAGCTTTACATAGTTCTCAGTGTTTACCGAGTAATCAAGGTGAACAAAGAAGTCAGTGTTTACTGAGTAATCAAGGTGAACAAAGAAGTCAGTGTTTACCAAGTAATCAAGGTGAACAAAAGAAGTCAGTGTTTACCAAGTAATCAAGGTGAACAAAGAAGTCAGTGTTTACCATGTGATCAAGGTGAACAAAGCAGCCAGTGTTTACTGAGTGTTCAAGGTAAAGAAAGGAATCAGTTTTGACCGAGTAAAGATGTACTAAGATGTAACCAAGAACTTCATGATAACCGAGCTCCTGAGGTTATCAAGGAAATTAATTTTTACCGAGCTCAGACGGATATCAAGGAAACTAACTATCACCGAGTCACAAGGTTCTATCAAGTGTTTCCTTTGATCACCGAGCTACAGTTCAGATAGAAGTATTCACCGAGTGACATCTCTTCTACCGAGTCTCCAGTGGTTACCGAGTTCAAAACTACTCGAAGTGTTTAGTATGAACCGTGCCTTCACTTCTACCGAGTGCATGACGATGCCGAGTAACGCAGTGGACGCCGAGTATCAGAAGGACACCGAGTCAATTTAGTGAACCCGAGTTTTTACCTTGGGCCGACTTTGTATAGAGATTTGCACTTTTTGTTTTGGCCGACCTTGCATGCATTGTTTATTTGGATGGTATATATATGTAATGTATTGTATCATTCAGATGTAAGGAAGTAAGAAATGAGATGAAAAGCAATTACAATGGCAATAGAAATTGTGATTAATGAAACTGCGAAAGTGTGAAAGAAATACATGCGTGCGAAAGTATGTGTGCTGAGTTGTGAAGATATTCAGTAAGGTCGAGTTTTGGAGCAGAAAATTTTTATCTATCACATCAAGGTGAATCAGAGCATAGCGGATCTTATCAGCAATCAGTTGTAATCAGATCCACTGTTTCATTCTAACAGGTGAATCAATTTTTGTAAATCTTTTAACAAGGTAGACTTAACAGTCTTTTGTAAATCTCCTAACAGAGTGCATACTTTATTGTATGTTTGAAAATCCTCTAACAAGGTGGATCTAGCAATCCTTTGTGCTCCTAACAGGGCAGATCACCAGAAGTGGTCATTGTAAGCCTTAACCGGCCAACTTCATACTGCAGTAACGAAGCTTGTGGGTTTCATCCCCACCCCAGTTTTACTTTCTATTTGGAAGGTTTCTGGGTCACCAAATCTGTGTGTTCAAGTGTTGCAAATGATTTTGTTTCATGCTTACAGTAGGTTACTTGGATGAATGGTGAATATATCAGCATACAGTTTTATTGTTTAAAATTTTAGAAGTTACTGATTCACCCCTCCCCTCTCAGTAACTTATCATATCTTGAATATTTCCAACAATTGGTATCAGAGCTATAAGGTTCTCAAGATAAAAGTTTCACAGCTTGAGCAAAGATCAAGGACAATGGAGATATTCAGACTTGACAAAACTATTGAGAATGAAAAGCTAGATCTGAAAATGGCCATGGCTCAACTCAATGAAGCAAAAGAGCATCTTTCACAATCCTTGAAAAGAAGAAAAGAACTTGCAAAACAAATGAATGACCATCAGTATGTTGAAGAAAAGATTGAAGATTTCTCACCATCAAATAGTTCAGATGAAGCTGACAAAGCAATCAAAGAACTTTTAGAAAAGAATGGATCTCTGTAGGAAGAAATAAGAAAGCTCAAAAGGGAACAAGGAATCCAGTCCATCAGGCTATGCGAAATCTTGGAGCAAAGGAACAAGGCAGCCGAAGACTTAGAGGTAAGGAATAATCAATCCTCTCAGCTTGAAAATCTTGTAACTCAATTATCTAATGCAAATGAAGAAATTATGAATCTGAGATCTGAGAATGGGAATTTGAGAAATGACTTAATTACTGAAAGACAAATCAATGCAAGCTTACAAAGTGATCTAATCTCTGAAAAACAAGTCAATGAGAGAATGATAAAATCTCAAAAGGACATGGATCAATTGAATCTACAAAATGAAGAAAACTTTCATAAACAAAATGGTAAAGCAGGCCTTGGATACAAGGAAGAAGGTGAATCCTCCAAACAGGGTACTCAAAAGAATCAAAAACCTACTTGCAGCCACTGTGGTAAGTTAGGTCATACATCTAACGGATGTTGGAGCAATGGAAAAGGCAAATTTAATGGAAAGTGCTACAATTGCAATCAGCATGGACACAAAGCCAATGAATGCAAAAAGAAACCGAAATTTGAAGGTAAATGTCACAAATGCCAAAAGCAAGGTCATAAGGCATCACAATGCAAATCCAAATCATTTAATCCAGCTGAACAAATTGTCAAAGCAATATTTGGTTGGGACTACAACACTTGGTGTAGATGTCATTATTGTGGAGAATATGGTCATACTGGCATAAACTATGCAAGGCATCACCTAAGAAAAAGGGATACCATTGTAAGATGTTATACATGTACAGAACTTGGTCATATATCTAAAAACTACATGAACATAAAGAAAGTCGAGGATGAGAAGAAAATCAAAGTAGACAATATTCGGAAGCAAATGAAGCAGCAATGGATTCCAAAGTCTACCGAGCCAGATAATTCAAGTAATGGAATGGTCACTCAAGAAGTGAGTGACTCTCCCATTTCCAATTAAGACTCATTAGGATAAGACCAGGACTGTATCTACAAGCAATATCCTAAGCAGTCCTAGAATGAAAATATGATCAAATCAGTATTTCAGATACATCAGGATCATGGTCGGTACATGACCTTACCGAGCTCAGTCGGGTGCAATAAGGCTTCTTTCACCAAGTTGCACTTACCGAGCATGGTTGGTTCTTCTCTTACCGAGTTAAGGGCGGTTTAACCTATTTTCTTTTGGTCACCGAGTTGCAAAGTTTAAGCTGAGCTAGTGGATGACAGTTTGTCGATCGCATCTACCTCCGTACTGAACATTAATGGCAAATTTTTCATCAAAAGGGCAGATTTCAACCTCATTTTTCACCGCGAATTCGAGATTTACAAAAAGAGGGCTTTCAAGCAAGTTCAAGTGAGTTGAAGAGATTTTCCAGTGAAGTATTCTTACGAAATCTTTTCACTCACCGAGCAGCAATGGCTTCCACAAGCACCAGCAGCAGCAAGGTGAAGAAAGGATCTGGAATGCTTGTGAAGGGAACAAAATGGAAGGCACCGACGTTCAAGCTTGTTCCTGCCATCGCTGAATCACTCGACCCGCATGGAGCTCAATCGCAGATCCATCCAAAGGTACTTCTAATCAATGATATTCGTACTCATTTCAAGTGTACTGTGCAAGAAATAGGGACACTAGATTTGGATAGCACCCTAGCTGAGTTATGCATGGATGGAACCCTAAAACTTGAGTTCAAACATTTGGAAACCAAAGGCTTAACCCATATCCCGCATCTGCCAAGAAGTTTCCAAGTGAAATGGGTGAGGTATATCTTCAGCCGAGTGCATAATGGTCAGTTGTGGTTGGAACAACCAGTTTTGATAACCAAGAAGATGATTCACAAAATCACGGGTCTCCCGATGCTCAGCAAAGCCAAAACCACCAAAACCCTAGGACGGGATGAGTTACAGAAGAAAACCCAAGCTGAATGGGATGGCAGAGGTTTAAAGCTCAACAATGTTTCAGATATAGAACTGAAATTTGGTATTTATGTTATTGCATACAAACTGTATAGTTCCAGCAGGCTGAATAGTGTACCTTGCGAGGCTGTAGATTTGGCATATAAAATTGTAAAGAAAAATATGGAGTTTGACCTAGCTGATGTGCTATTAAAACAATTCAATAAAAACATGGAAAGCATAAGGACTGCAAAGACAAACCCTTGTAAATTTGGTTCTTTGCTAGTTTGTTTATTTTTCTATGTACAGAAATTCTTTCCATCCAAAGGTACAGTTGTATGGAGGAAAGATACTCCAATTTTGTATCAAATAAATGAATTCATAGTAGAAATGGGTATGAATTTTGACAAAGTAATGGACAATTGTTTTGAAGATTTCAAGGAAAGGATGAACAACAGATTCAGAATACCTCCAAAACTTGTTGAAGAGTATAAGGATGATGTCTGTTTCATGGTTGACTATGACAAGGTATACATACAGGCAGTTAGACCCCGAGTTGCATGGGTGAAACCTCTTCCATATGAGGTAAATATTGATGAAACAAGGGATATCATTGAAGCACTGGTAAATGAGCTAGTAGACCCAAGGCAATGAATTTTTGGTACTTATGATGAAGCAAAGGCCAGAATTGAACTGGAAATCAAAATTCCACAGGCCATCAGCAAAGGAAAAAGGAAAATGGCCAAACTGAAAACTGAAATGAGTTCTCTTATGGTCACCGAGGGAAAAGGTGAAGATAAAGAAAGTGAAGAAGAAGAAGAAGGAAAAAAAGAATCAGAAAAAGAGCAACCGGCAAAGAAGAAAGGCAAGGTAATCATTACCAAGCCCAAGAAGCAGCCTACTGTGGTATTCACTTGGAGAACGAGAAAAAGTATTCAGGAACCTGTATTGGTCAAACCTGCACCTTCATTCGAGCAAAGGCTCAAATCATTGGAAGAAGGAGCTGGCATTGCAAATTTCAAGGCATTGAGATTTGAGACAAGGACTAATGCAGAGAAAATGCAAATTGAGGAACTGGTACTTAACAAAATGGGAAAATGGAAATACTCCCTGGACTAGATTGCTCCTCATATCTCTAAAGAACTACTAGAGAGAGTACAACCAAGATGGGAGTTAGCCACCAAGACGGTAAAAGATATATATGAGCAATCTCTGAAGAATCTTCGGCCTAGTCTCACTGGAGCAAAGGTAAAATCTGAATTGAAAACCTATGAAGGTAAAATGATGATCAGATTCCACACTTGTTTGGTTTTGATCAAAGATATAGAGCATGTTGTAAATGATGCTACAAACATGTGGAAAAACATCTATCATCTACATAAGCCCAGTGTAGACCCAGTAGAAATAAAGGATGATGACAGCGGTAGCAGCAATGATGAATCAGATAGCACTCCATCCATCACAGTTACACCAAGAGAGTTGCATGCAATGATGGAAGAGAAAGAGGAAGAAGACAAAGAGGAAGAAGCTGAAGAGGAAGATAAGGAGGATGATACGGTAAAAATTGCAGCAGTAGTTATTGCATCCCTTCCTCACTCCCCAGCCAAACCTGTGACATCATCAAGGTTGCAGTCAGCTTCAACAGGTTCATCTACACTAGATTTACCATCTACACCTGCCATATCTCAGCTCCAGGTATCATCAGTAGAAGTGACTACCACTTCATCTACCGAGCTGCATCCCTCTTCGACTACCGAGCTGCACCCTTTTTCATCTACCGAGTTAGCCTCCTCGACTCCATCATCATCAGTTGGTATTGCTGTAAGTTCTCAAATTTTGACAACTCAAATTTGTTCTACAATTTTGTTGCCATCTACTTCAGGCACAGTGAGCTCAGATACTATATTACCGAGTGTATCACCATTTTTGGCCAGCACTCAAATTTTTGACCCTGTACATACTTCTATTGGCACTCAAACCTCAAGCATCCCAATTTTTACTGCTAGTCCTTCTGTCTCTACTATTGTGTCTATTCCAAAGGTCAAACCAGTCATCTCAGAAGTCAAACAAAAGCAACCATTAAGACTTATGATCACTGGAAAGGAAATTCCTGAAGACATTGACTTGGACACAGAGATAGTAATTCCAAAGATTGACTTTGATAATGCTACCATTGAAGAAATGAGGTATGCTAGTCAACTTATTGAGAAAAAGGCTACTCAGATGCAGTTAAGATCGGAAAGGGATAAGGAATATAGGATAATTGAGGAAGCCCAGAACATAATTACTGAGGCTATAGGTGTTGATGTTGATACTTCTCAACACATTTTGATTCAATTGGAAGAGGCAGTTAATAAATTCAATGAAGATGCCTCCGGACAAGAAAAGCTAATTAAGCATGCAGAAAAGAAATTTGATAATAAGGTATTAGGGCACATTGCCCAGAACATTGCAATAAATCAAGTTGCATTAACCTCAATTTTGGCAGATATGGAAAATTCTTTTAATAATGTAACATCTCTTTTTGCTAAGCTTTGTGATGTTACCGAGTACACTAAAGGAATAAGAGAGAAACTAAATAAAATTGATGAAGATCTGAAGGTAAGCGCACAGAACTTGAAGCTTGACCCCAGTTCAAGCTCATCTCATCACCTCAGAATCAAATTTTTGTCAGAAAAGCAGGCAGAGCTGTTGAGGGAAGAGGCAAGGATCTGATCTACATTGATAGATATCCAAAACATGATCCTTCCCATCATGGATTCAATGTAGAAGCATATTGCACATTCAAAGACATTAATCCATGATAATAACTTCTCCATTGCAGACCATGTGATTGAACTTTCGGCTGAAGTTCAAGTAGCTCTTTCCACCTGCAAAATTTTGCAACAGAATTGGGATAAGACTCTCCAGCTTATTCTCCAGGTACATTCAGAGTTCATCTCTCATTTTGGTGTTTCTATATAAGTATATATATTCTTTATTCTTTGGCATTATTTTCAAAAAGGGGGAGATTATTGTTGGATATGTATACTATGGGTGAATAAGTGTTTTCAGAAAAATTGTACAAAAGGAAGAGATATACAGCTCATGTAAATAATGTATGTACATTCTATGGGGGAGTTGTATATAACAAAGCTATTCTATGGGGGAGTTGTATATAACAAAGCTATGTATATTCAGAATCAATCATCAACATGTCAGATAAATTTTGTCTCATAAGTGTTTTTGTCACTAATGCCAAAGGGGGAGATTGTTGGCATTATGATACATTTTTGTCATTAGTTACAACACTTATTGGATTCTAAATGCTTACCGAGCTCTCACCGGAAGCCAAGCTTTACATAGTTCTCAGTGTTTACCGAGTAATCAAGGTGAACAAAGAAGTCAGTGTTTACCGAGTAATCAAGGTGAACAAAGAAGTCAGTGTTTACCGAGTAATCAAGGTGAACAAAAGAAGTCAGTGTTTACCGAGTAATCAAGGTGAACAAAGAAGTCAGTGTTTACCGTGTGATCAAGGTGAACAAAGCAGCCAGTGTTTACCGAGTGTTCAAGGTAAAGAAAGGAATCAGTTTTGACCGAGTAAAGATGTACTAAGATGTAACCGAGAACTTAATGATAACCGACCTCCTGAGGTTATCAAGGAAATTAATTTTTACCAAGCTCAGACAGATATCAAGGAAACTAACTATCACCGAGTCACAAGGTTCTATCAAGTGTTTCCTTTGATCACCGAGCTACAGTTCAGATAGAAGTATTCACCGAGTGACATCTCTTCTATCGAGTCTCCAGTGGTTACCGAGTTCAGAACTACTCGAAGTGTTTAGTATGAACCGTGCCTTCACTTCTACCGAGTGCATGATGATGCCGAGTAACGCAGTGGACACCGAGTATCAGAAGGACACCGAGTCAGTTCAGTGAACCCGAGTTTTTACCTTGGGCTGACTTTGTATAGAGATTTGCACTTGTTGTTTTGGACGACCTTGCATGCATTGTTTATTTGGATGGTATATATATGTAATGTATTGTATCATTCAGATGTAAGGAAGTAAGAAATGAGATGAAAAGCAATTGCAATGGCAATAGAAATTGTGATTAATGAAACTGCGAAAGTGTGAAAGAAATACATGCGTGCGAAAGTATGTGTGCTGAGTTGTGAAGATATTCAGCAAGGTCGAGTTTTGGAGTAGAAAATTTTTATCTATCACATCAAGGTGAATCAGAGCATAACGGATCTTATCAGCAATCAGTTGTAATCAGATCCACTGTTTCATTCTAACAGGTGAATCAGTTTTTGTAAATCCTTTAACAAGGTAGACTTAACAGTCTTTTGTAAATCTCCTAACAGAGTGCATACTTTATTGTATGTTTGAAAATCCTCTAACAAGGTGGATCTAGCAATCCTTTGTGCTCCTAACAGGGCAGATCACCAAAAGTGGTCATTGTAAGCCTTAACCGGCCAACTTCATACTGCAGTAATGAAGCTTGTGGATTTCATCCCCACCCCAGTTTTACTTTCTATTTGGAAGGTTTCTGGGTCACCAAATCTGTGTGTTCAAGTGTTGCAAATGATTTTATTTCATGCTTACAGTAGGTTACTTGGATGAATGGTGAATATATCAGCATACAGTTTTATTGTTTAAAATTTTAGAAGTTACTGATTCACCCCTCCCTTCTCAGTAACTAGGACCCATACATATATCTGTTAATAAAACACTAGTCTCACTAACCTAACCATGCACTAGAAATTTGATTATTGGAAATGTAAGTTAACTAATTTATTCCTAAACATTACTACCATCCACAAATACTTTTACAATAATTTAAATTTAAATTGAATAACCTTAGTGATGATTACTTACTAGGCTATCCAAGAGCCATTTATTTCAAATTCCTGGAACTATTACAAAACATTGATTTATATTTAAATAAGATAATCTTCTAATACAAATAAAATAAAATTAACTAAATTTATATGTTAACCCAAAATTATTACCTACTTAACAACTAGTTTATGCTTACCCCTGATATTAGAAAAATATATCAATACATTTATTTTTCCTAGCCTTAAATTACAACCATACTATCCTATCCTACTCATCCCAAACTCCAACTACTCCATAAATCACGTAACCCACCTAACTCCATTCAAAAACTCCATAGCATATCACTTTCCCACCTAGGCACTTTCCCCAAGCCTAGCATTGTACATGCGCAAGTGGGGACCCATGTCAGTGTACCACTCCCCCCCTCTTGCGTAAGGTGCCCAGCCTTGGAAGTGCGGTGCATGGGATGATGTGGAGTGACTAGGGACCACCTCCCTTCCTCCAAAATACACTTGGAGATCATGCCAAGGTTTCTCAACTTAAAATATGCTTCCCTCCAAGTTTTATTGATATGTTTTCTTTTTTTGTTTGTTTTATTTTATTTTTAATTTAAACCAAAGTCATACTACTCCCACTTTTCACATGTGTGGTCAATCACTTATGCACCATGATGTGGTATTTTATCTTATTTTATTTTCCCTTTGAGTCAGGGGTTATTATGTACTAGCCCTTATTTATGTTTTCAACTAGATGATGTTGACCTACTATATCTTATACCCATAATTATCCTATTGTCATATCTAGGTGAAGAGATCCTAAGAAATATTCTAATTGAATATTATATTAGTTTTTAATAGACAGAGATTAAATTTCCCATTCACATAGAAATTCTAGAGAAGAAAATGTGTGTCTACAATATACTTTCTCTTACGGGTCTTAGGCTATGTCTCATATCAAAGTTAATTTCATCCATTACTATTAGGAAACTAAGAGGATTTATTTGGTGAAATTTGATGTCATTCTTTACATTTCAATTTTTAACACTCTAATGCACAAAATTAACTTTAAATGTTTACAAGGGATGAATAGATTCATTTATAAAAAAAATTGTTCTTATAAAAGAAAACACGATGAATTCCTTCCATGCCTACATATGAACATACACAATACTGAAATTTTTTATTTATTCTTTTTACATCAACCACATAACATGAAACTTTTCAATAGTCTCACTCATCCTACCTTGAATAAATATTACATTGACTCTCTCACACAAAGTTTCCACAAGGTTTAACTATGGATTAAATGCATAAATTTGCATATGTTCAATATTTTAATCACCTATATGAAACATGAATTCTAGAATGATGGATATCACTTTTCATGAACCAATTATTTCCTTCTTATGAAGAAAATGAAAGTATTGCATTCTTTCTCCCACAATGCCAACTATATGCATAATATCTTTCTCATTTCACACATACACCATAGTATACAATAGGAGGCAAATCCCTCCCACATTATAGGGGACATAAAAATGGAGATCTTGTCATCACAACCCATAAAAAAATGACATGAAAAGATGATTCCTTCACAACACTTGGTTCTTCAACAATGTCAAGGGGAAAACCCTAACTTATTCATGGGGTCCATTTTCACAAACCTGCAAAACAACACAAAACCAAGAACCATGGAGGCTCACCTTCCATCCTAGGCTTCTAAGAAGCCAGCCACCAAGCTTGGGGGAAACAAGGCACAGATGGTTGCACACCTTTACATTCACATATCATGCAAAACTATAACAACACAACTCAACACAACACAATACAACCCATCCCAAGGCTTGCACATTGATTCAACAATAGAATCAAGATATAGGGTGAAGGTGGGCTCTCACCATGAGGAGAATTTCAAAAGCATGAATCACATATATTCACATTTTCTCATAAGTAGCATGCCCTTTCAAGGCTTAACAATGTCTTCCCTCTTCATACACCTCCTTATACCTCCCAAGAATGCAAGTAATGATGAAGTCCACACTCCATTGAAACACATCAAAATCATCTCCACACATGGGAGAGTTTCTCAACTACATGGGTGAGCCCAACTAACCCCTTCACCCAAGAATCTCTTCCCTCCCAAGGGTGAGTGATGCTTCACACCCATTTTACACAACATCATGAAAACTCCTTATCCTCTTCCTCCAAACGCTAAATGTCTCTAAAGTTAGAGAGTGGGTAAGTGGATTTATAATTTGGCCATTCCTCTATATAAGACTCCCATTTTCGGATTCAATAAAAATTGCATTCTTTTTGTGGTCTCCTAGGTCTTCTAGGCACTCTATGGGACACTATTAGCCCCCTAACTTAAAGTATTATCCTAGGTAGGGTTTATTTTTATCACAAATTCACCTTAGAGGTGCTTTTGGCCATCATAATGCTAGGCAAAGACCAATTTTCAATTTCCTATGGTGATAACCTTGTTTTCCTTACTAATTCAAGGCAATAAGTCTTATTCTTAATTAAGGAATATAACTTGAGATAAGGTGGCCACATGATCCATCTTCAGAGAACATGTCATTTTCACATAATGAGTACAAGTGTCAAGTGATACACACAAAATTCACTATACATCACACATGACATGTTCTGAATCTACTCATGAAATACATAGTACACATATACATCTCACATTTACAAAATAAACACATCACAATGAGTTTTAAAAATCTTCTAAAGATTCACCTTGGTAGTGTCATATTAAAATGTGTTTATACCTTGTTTTCCCATTATGTTTCCATGGTTCCTTTCTTAAACACTAAACTCGAGCATTAGTACTCCAATGAAAAGTCACATATAAAATACATATGAAAGTAAAGATACATGAAAATTTTGTCAATCTACAATTCACATATAACACATTTCATAATTAACTTTCTATTCTCCATCATTTACATATAAAACATTTGATCATTATACCTCAAAAATTTGCATATTACTAACTTCCCAACAAGATCAATTTAAGCATTTTGAATCATGTCATAATTCCATTTTCTATCATAGAGATGAAATTTTGAATCTATACTATTAAATCAATCAACATGGAAATTAGTTCCAAATATATATTTTGGGTCCAAATCATCAAAATGAAAACATCTCAACTAATATCCTATGATTTAGTCAAATATCATTTGGTTGCTATCAATATCTTGTTATCATTATGAGGTAATTATCAATTATACCAGATAGATAGGATGTTTGCATATTCATGTCAAATAGTTTTAGGATCCAATCATAGAATAAATCGATTATATTTTATTGGTTAATAAAATATTTCCTTATTAATATCTAGATATCTACTTAATTGACTCATTAGATTACATCATATAAAGTTCTTCCATGTAGACCTTCATCCAAATTTGATAACCATTTTCATCTTCTAACTATTAATATTATTCACAAGAGTGGGTGTTGATTCATCTTTCCATACTATCCATCTAATTTAATTATCCTAATAGACCATCAAATATCAGGAACCCATCGACATAGTTTTCTAAGTTATGGCACCTCAAGCCTTTATTCCATAGGGTCTTATCTTATCAATCTAATGTAATTTGAACATGATACTTAGCACAACAATGACTACAATATACATCAGTCTCATTAAGATTTCAGGTTCATTATAAACCCAAGCATACTTAGATTCCATGACCTTCTTACCATCATTCTATCATAAGGTGTGTGGTAACAGTCTCTCATTCACAAGAGACAGAACATAACATATTAACTCCTTTATTAAGAATAAAGATTTATAATATGGTACTAAGGAAGGGGCCTTACACTATTAAATATGTTATATTGACACCTAATTAGATATTGTACAAAGTTGGTGATTTAGGTATTAAGGATAAAGATTAGTTTCTTTGTAATCAATTCCATAAAATCTATGTCTTCAATAACCAAATTGATAACCATAAAAGTACACAAAATTTACATATCTTATTGGTTGCATATTAAAAATTTAGAATCTAAATATGAACATGTTACATCTCTTATCAATTTTTTATACAAAATATGACATCTAAATATGTAATATAGGTTACATGTAATCTTTTCTTTTTTATATACAAAATTTGGCATCTAGATATGCACATCAGTGCAAAGTTACAAAATTTCATGTGAGATAGATACCAAATTCTCAAAACTATTCTACTATATGTAGAATGATTAAAAAAAGCACACGATTAATCAAGGGAACCTTCCAGATCAACTCTATCCTATTCTGTATCAAGTATTGCCTCATGACCAAATTCACAAACTTTCCAAAATTGTTAAGAGGTTTGCCATGATATAGTATCAATTAAAAATTAGTTGCAACAATAAGGCTAGAGTAATGAAGAATATGTCTATTTATTAAAATCCTCAAACAACCAAGTGCTAGAATTCTTGATAGGGTACCTGCATTTAATTGTAAAGATAATTTAAAGTCAAAATTGATACATTACACATGATAAATTGACTTAAAAAGGTCTTCATGCAACTAGACACAAATATAGTACCTTTTGAGCCATGTTCCTATCACAAAAAAGGATTCTATTAGGTACTCAATCCCCTCACCATCAATGATTGTAGCTATTAGTTTCTTTTGGCCTTAATACACCAACATAGAAAGTAATCAGTTCCTTGTTCATTATTCTCATCTACAATAATTGCATATAAATGACCTATATTATATGAAATAATAATTTAATGCAAAAATTGAAATGGAGAATGAACTATATAATAACATGAAAATTTATTTTAACTAAGTATTAAATTAACAAATCACTTGGTTCAACTAGGTTAGATGCATGGTCAAAATTGTTGATGCTTCAACTTGGTTGAATTATAGTGTTGTACAGAGTTGATATGAGTCAATTAGATACAAAGGTATACAAGACCATTGGTCAACCCACTC
Source organism: Cupressus sempervirens (assembly GCA_028749045.1). Taxonomy (NCBI): domain Eukaryota; kingdom Viridiplantae; phylum Streptophyta; class Pinopsida; order Cupressales; family Cupressaceae; genus Cupressus; species Cupressus sempervirens. The sequence goes on from CM053784.1 coordinate 129,228,259, forward strand.
TTTTGATTCACATTCATCCCATAAATGATGCATATGAGAAGAGAAAAATCATGCAAGTTTTCTAGTATGAATAACTAGTGAGAATGGATATGAAACTCTAAATGAATGCATCTCACTTGATCCTCCAAGTGTACAAAAATTGAAAAATTTTAATGGTAGGTTCAGATATCAACCAAAAATATATAGAAACCATAGACATACCTATAATGTCTTGTCTCATTGTAGAGTTACACTGTTGCACAATTATTTTATCATTTTCTAATGTTGTGTCACCTTTGTACATTAATTCCTCTCTACTAAGATCTCTTTTCACACATGCTAAAACACCATAATGCTCTCCCTTTCCATCTCTCACCTTAGTGAATTTACAAAAACATTGTACTCCACTTGTCACATGCATCCTACTCAATCAATAGAACATCCTTCCATTCTTGAAGTGTGAGGTACAATTATCTAACAATATTATGTGTTGATTGTATCTTATGTCTCTTTCCCTCAAATTTTCGTAGAAAACTCTAAAACATCCTTGCAAAACCTTTGATGAATGAGTTTGATCATCACTAATATAGAAGTGATACTCTCTGAAAATATTTTGGTGCTATCATGTGCATGAATAAATGCTATGTGTTCTTATAGAGTTGTAGTACATTGGTTGCACTTCATTTTGAGGGTTTAGTGTATAATTTTCATAATAGTCAACAATGGACACAATCATACCTAGGGGGAAAGTGTCTTTACAAAAATTGAATTGTTCATCTAAACCTCAAGCTCTATGTGTATGACATATGTATTCATAAACTATTTTCTATTGAAATATTTTCATAAAATTAGCTATACATACATCATTTTTTACTAACTCACACCTCTTTAAATATTTTCCATTGTTAAGCTCATATGTAATAAACTTGTACTTTTCAAGAGAAACTAGTGTCTTACTAATTTCATGTGTTCTCTATAGATGTAGGCATCTATGAAACTTTTATAAACCACCACATTGAGGAAAAAAACCTTTCAAACATATGGTTTTATAATAAATGCATTGTCATCTCATTCACATAGTACACTTGTAATAAATACTCCCAGTGACTTAGGGGGTACTTGTAGACCATATTCCTCCAATATATCATTATTATAGAAAGTGTTATAAATGTTTAGAATAACTTGGGGGGGTTTGAATCAGTTACTCAAGGTCCTTAAGTACCATTTCAATTCAAAATAAAACTCTTATTGTTTTTCTTATCCTATTGTTGCTTGGTGTCTATAATATTACTCAATCTCTACTATAAACCAAAATTTCTGGTCCGAATATAACATGATTTTCTAAATATAAAATGTAAAACATATAAATCATTCAACACATATTTGACTCTAGGATTTTTAAGTGGAAACCCAATTTGGGAAAAACCACCAGGAACATGTCACCAATTTTCACTCTTTTGAAGTGAGCTCTATTAGGAGCCAACCTTGTTAAAGGTTGCAATACAAACTATTAAATGTGACCTTATTAGAGGTATTAATCACCCTTTTAGGATTGTCTTTGTCAGAGGAATTTGATCATTCCATTTAGAATGTCACCTTGTGAAATGATTTACACAAACTATTAAGTCTTTTAAAGGACTACTAGATCAACCTCTGCTAAAAGGATTTCAATACATACATTTTACAATGATTAGAAAGAAAATAATAGGTTTGATCTATGTGATTACAACTCACTTTGTAAGTTCAGATCTTTGTTCATCCTTATACTGACTTACTAATAAGATCTCTATTGTCATCTTTGATCTTGATTCAATTGATAACCCTTCAAGCAATTATTCTTCCCCCTTCAACAATACTTAAGCCTTCTTTCTTAGATTTCAATTATTTCTATCAGCAACATCTATGTAAGAAATCTCTTTTAGCTTCACATTCACTCTCACACTTGTGTGCGGTTGATCCACCTTTCTCTGTTTACCTCACTTCACATACACACTTTCATCCACACATTTGACCTAGCTCAACACCGCTTTAAATGTGCAATACTTGCATTTACTATTTTCCATTATCAATATAGATCTTAGGGTTTACAATCAAGTTCAACACATTTCATTGTATCTTTCCATCTTCTTGATCTTCTTCTAGATACTTCTCTGGAATCTATCTGTTAGGTCTTTACCTAATTCTCACCTTGAATTTAATGATTCAACTCATCACTTTTATCTTCAATATAGTTTAATTCTCTCAAGAAATCAATTGAGTTGGTTGGGAGTCATGATTTCCTCAAATTTATCTTCAATAGTTTTACTCAACAATCACTAAGTTCTAACACTTAGTCACCACTTAACATTCAAGCACTAGAAAAATTTCTAGTTTGACATTGACTAGCACCAATTATGGCTTGTTTGACACCAATGTCACTGGGCATTCCTTTTCCATTTACTCTTTTTCTTAGCTTGGCTTGATATAACCAATCACTTTGTCTCATCAAATTCTAACTAATCGAATGTCTATTGTAGCTTCTTTTTCATTACTCAACCTTTCCTCTAGGTGCTATTGTTATGAGAAATCTCTCAACTCCTTTTTATCAATCAAATAGATGTGACATTTAGATAAGGTAGCAATATGTATTATCAATAGATTTGACATCAATGACAAAACAATAATTGTTCTAGTTGTAAGTTTCCAACAATCCCCCTCTTTGGTATTGATGACAACATCTTTTCATCTCACTATCAACAATATCTCAATGTATCAAATGTATCTCACTTGGTTATGATACAATCAAAAATATTTCTTCCTCTTTGATAATAGTTTCTTTTCTTATTTCACATTCTCCCTCATTGATACAATTCTCTCTCTCTCTCTCTCTCTCTCTCTCTCTCTCTCTCTCTCTCTCTCTCTCTCTCTCTCTCTCTCTCTCTCTCTCTCTCCCCTATGTCTCCCTCTTTGTCTATCTCTTCCTCTTTGACAACAATGCCAAAGATGCTTTAACTTTCTTAGCTTCAATCTCTTCATATATCATGTAGGTTTTATGTGTCTGGTTGATTTCTAGTATTTTTCTATGACTGATTTGTTATGTTGTACTAACCTTTCTACCTTAGAAATTTCCTAAAGTAGAGTTGTATTGCATCAATTTGTAAGATATTTTGATTATCACATTTGATGTAATGCACCTTGCTTATTTAAGTAGCTTTGGTTAGGGATATCACCCCTAATTTATCTCTAATATATTAATGAGAGTCTTTAGTTAAGGATTTTGTGAATATGTCAGCAATGTGCTCTTTTGTGTTCACATATTCTAGTTTTACTTCTTTATCTTGTACTAGTTCCCTCAAGTAATGATACTTGATAGCAATGTTCTTTATCTTAGTGTGCATCATTGGATTCTTTGAAATGTTAATAACACTTGTCTTATCACAATAGATAACCATTGGATCTGTAATTCCTTCTTTTATACCTTTTAGTATTGCTTGATCCACATAATGTTTGAATAGTTCAGTGCAACTACCACATACTCAACTTTAGTTGTTGATTGGGAAATATAATTTTTCTTCTTTCTTGTCCATGACACCAATCTCTTTCCTAGAAAGAATGCACCTCCACTAGTTCTTTTTCTATTACCAATATTTCCTGCCCAATTTAAGTTAGTGAATACCTATAGTTCAAAATTATCAGTTCTCTTGTAATACAATCCATAGTCTTCTGTACCTTTTAGATATTCATGATCCTTTCCACTGCTATCATGTGAATTTCCTTAGGATTTTCTAAAAATTTTGCAACTATCCCAACTTCTAATGCAATATCTGGTCTTCTATGAACAACCTATTGCAATTTCCTATTCATGGATCTTTATTAGGTTTGGTTCACATTAGAAGATTCATGGTTCTTAGATAGCTTATGTCTTGTTGACATAGGCATACTCACTAGTCTTGAATCTTCTATTCCAAAAGTCTTTAGTATCTCTTTGATGTATTTGGATTGTGTAATGAAAATACCAAACTTCATTTGACATACTTGTAATCCAAAAAAGAATTTGATTTCACCAAACATAGACACTTCAAATTCCTTCTTCATTTCATTAGAAAATGATTTGGATAATGCTTCTCTTCCTCCAAATATAATATCATAAAAAAATATTTTAGACAACAATATTTAATTATTGTTGCAATTATACAAATATAGATTTTTGTTATTATTTGTCCTTTCAAAACTAATCTTCACCAAATAATTATGCAATATTTCATACCATGCTCTTGCAGCTTGTTTTAATCTATAAAGAAATTTGTTCAATTTACATACCATGTTCTTCTGTTCTAGATCTACAAATCCTTTAGGTTGATCAATGTACACTTCTTTTTCAAGTATACCATTAAAAAATGCAGATTTGACATCCATTTGATATACCTTGAAATTATTGTAGGCTAAATATGCAAGTAGAGTTTTAACTCCTTTAAGTCTTGCCATAGGAGAAAAAATTTCTCCATAATCAACTCCTTCTTCTTGACCATAACCCTTCCATACCAGCCGTGCTTCATTTCTTGTTATGTCACTATTCTCATTGAGTTTGTTTCTGAAAACCTAGTTTGTCCCAATGACATTTTTGTCTTTAGGCCTTTGCACCAAAGTCCAAGTATTGTTCTTCTCAATCTAGTCAATTTCCTCATCCATTTCCCAAATCCAATCCTCATTCTCCATAGCATCCTTAATTATTTTGGGCTCAAATTCACAAAGTAAACATGTATCATCTTTGAGTTTGTTTCTTGTCATAACACTTGATCCAACATCACTAATGATTTGTTTAGATTTTTTATGTCTTCTCATATAAGTTTCTAGCACATGTAATTTCCTTCTTTTTTCTTCTACAAGTTCATCTTGGAAATTAATCTCAAGCTCATTGGCTCTTCCTTGTTCAAGTTCTAATCTAACTTCTGCATGCTCAACATTTGATATCTGATGGTTGGCATTGCTTGTCTATAACTTATCATCTTTAGCCTATTGCTAGACATTTTGTTTCTATGTAAAATTTCCTATCTACCAAGAGATTATTCTAGATGCTAAAAAATGGTTCACATCTATGATTTGATCACTTTTTCACAATAACTTGGCCCATTTTCTCATTTCACTAAATCTGATATTTTGGCCAACTTGATTATCATTTGATTATATTTCAACAATATCCTTCATAATTCATATTTCCCTTCAAATCAATTGGAAATTATTTTAGAATCTTATCTAAATCAACCTAAAATCACCCAAATCAACCTAGAATCATTCAAATCAACATGAAATCATCCAAATCAACCAAAAATCATCCTAAATGAACTTGAAATCATCCTAAGTCAACCCATAATCATCCAAATCAACCTAGAATCATCTAAAGTCAACCCAAAACATATCAAATACCTCAAATCAATCATCATATGTCAAACCCTAGGTGTTGTCATGTCTCTCAGTGTCTTGTAAACCTATCAAATCTTATCAAACCTATCAAATCTAATCTTAGTATTTCCATATCCCTCAACACAAGGTCAAAATTTTAGTCTTATCATCTAATCATTGACAATGTCAAGTCCCTTAGTGTCAAGTTGTGACATTTTTCAAATCAATTTAATAACATTGATAATGTTTGCTGATGTTATTATGATCAAATTTATCAATCAATTTGGATTTTGTAGCATTTACAATGTGCATTAAATGTTACATATTCTTAATTCATGTCATGTTTCCTTGGCATTTTATCAATCCTAATTAGTCATTCAATTTGATCACAGCTTTGATCTACTCATCATCATCCTAGTTGGTCTGCATAATCATTGCATTTCATCAAAGGATATCATCACATTCTATCAAATCAAATTGGGCAATCACTTACTAACATACCCTATAGGATTAGCTAACCCATGATCTAATCCTATAATAGTCCAATCATTTTCATCTTGCATTAATAATTATTCTTCCTAGCTAACATTCTCAATTAATTAATATTTATTGATTGATTGATTCATCATTCTCAAACTATATGAATTCTCAATTTCCAAAGTTCTATTTTCCAGCACTAATTTCCATTTCACTAATTTTCATTTGTGTGGATATATAAATTTATAATTCAAATATTCCACCTAACCTTGACACATTGACATGACATGTCATAGATTCTCTCCTCACACTTGGCTAAAATATGTCATATTTGAAATATTTTATTTGTTATGCATGTCTATAGTAAGCCTCCATCACAATAGATTCTTGTCTATAAGTGGCTTTGAGGTGTCATATGCACATCATAGAATCTCCTTTACTTTTAGCCATGTTGACTTTCATGCGTCATAGAATCCTATAAGTGGCTTTGAGGTGTCATATGCACATCATAGATTCTTCTCCACTTTTAGCTATGTTGACATTCATGTGTCATAGAATCTCATATTTGGCTTATTGTGTCATGGTTTTCATAGATATTCTAATGAATGTCATGCCAAGTTGTGCATTTCAAATGATAAATGTCCACCCTCTCATTCATTTCTCTCCTCTTGCATGTTGGCTATAAATTGAGCCATCTTGCTCCCATTTTGCATCCTAAAGAGCCATATTCTCAAAGTCTTTGTCTTTAGCATCCATTATGCTCAAAATCACTCTTCTAGTATTCTCAATAGTATCATCTCATCAATAGGATTTTTCTTTAAATTGTGTGCACTATAGGAAATTGGAGCTACATGAAATGGAGAAAAAAGGACATGAGAGCAACAACTAAAAGAGGGAGTTTTACATATGTTGCTTTCTTTGTTTTAGATGAATTTTATGTTAGATTAGAAGGGTTTTAGCATATGTTTATTGAGTTTTGTGATTTCTCAGAGTATGCTAGGTTCTAACCATTTTTTGGTCCTATAATTGGTGAACCTAACGTGAAGATCATGCTTAACTAATGTGGGTTTCTTTGTTTTGTGCTTGTAGGTGCAAGGAGGGAGCTTGTTTGGAGGGGTATAATGCTTTTTTATCTCTCTTATCACACCTAGTCTAATTATGAGGCCTAGGAACATGTTTATGTCCTTCATTTATGTATTTTTGTAGCTTGTTGTCTCAAGTGTGCACTCTTCTCTATTAGAGCGTACTTGGGGCCTTTAAGAAACTATTTTAGGGGCCTAAGAGTCACCATAACCCCTGTTTGCTATCCACACCTTACAAACTAAACTCCAAATGCACCAACTAAACCCTTTTAGGCCCCAAGTGCACTAGGGGCACACTCTGTATGTCTTAGCACACTTGGTTGATTAGCTTTCATAGTTTCAAGTTTTCAGTATTATTTTGGCCTCATTTACCCATACTCTACACCCACTCTCCCAACTATGCTTAGGAACTACCAACTACACTCAAATTAGCCACAACTACACTAGGGGCATAGTTACCACTATTTGAGTGCACTTGGGGCCCTCCTGAGCCATTTTGGCCTTCTAGGGTGCAATCTGCTTTGTCAGAGCACATTTGGTTAGTAGAAAGCACATGTTTTGATTAGAATCTACATCTAGGGTTTCAATTTCATTCTAGGAACTAGGATATATGTTTATGTGTTACTGATGATCTATTTACAACATGTGGTGATCATTGGGAGTAGACATATCAATTACTTGAACTATTAATTCTTGTTTGCAAGATGTTGGTGAAGACCCATGTGCTTGTCAAAATCTTGTGTGTGGATTTTTTATATTAGATAACACTTTGTTTGGTGCTCTAAAAAGAATTATTTTTCTATCTAGTGTCCATGTATTGTTTAGAACCCTAGGAGTTACATGGACATACCCTCCCCTTGCCATTCATAGATCTTGGGTGTAAGATAAATTTGTGTAACTTCTTTAGAGAGGCCTACCTTAGACCCAAGACTCACCACTTGGTGAACACCTAGAGACAATGTTGAAGTGGTAATGAGCCAAAGCCAAGTCATCATTCTAGCTGCTATAACAAACTTGATATAGTTAATTTCATGTTGATGGTATTTTTGTGTGATAGCTCTCCTCTAGTACCCTTTTGGTGCTTCAAACCCTGATTCTTAAGGTGGAATTCCTTCTACAAAAGTTTATCATTCCTTTGTCAAACTGAATGCCTAAACTAAGCACATTTTCTTAGATTCCAAAAACCTTTCTATCCATTGGTTCAGGGGGTCACCCATAACTGTGAAAAAATCCCACATGCTTGTGGTCCTTAGTAGAGCTAACAGTCCCTTGGGATGTGATTACCCTTGGTGCCAAGATCCTAGGTTGTATACTTTGGATAAGCACAACTAAACTTCATTTCAAGTGGGAATTTAGTGGATATAGTCTTAAAGCCTAGGTTGTGATGTGTTTGTTAAGTTTAACAACAACTATTCTTGTTTATTGTGTCTTGCATGTGTGAATAAAATTAATCAAGATAAAGACAAACTTTAAAATTTACACCAACACACATGTGAACCTTGGATACTATCAAATGTTGCCAAAACATTACACCTCTTGTCAAAACATTGGAAACTTTTTCCAAACACTTGAAACTTTGAAAACATGGTAACTTGTCATTTCCTTAGGACATTTGCATCTTGCATATCAAAACCATAGGTCATTTTGCACTTCAATAGATTGCATAACATACCTAAACCCTTAAAAATCCAAAAAAACTCATATCTTGCATAGCCACTTCCATATTATCAAGTTTTCCCCTATTTTACCAAATGTACACTTCAAGTGTGTTGGTAGTTTCAGATATTACAGATTTCATTTTAGGTTCCACAACATTAAACTACATTCTCATAGTTTGAATTGTATCCCTAAACCTTAGAAAGTACCTAAAAACACTTAGATCATCCACACTTTGTACATTTGTCACCCTAACACATATTTTTACCAACTCCATACCTTTTGGTCATCAATTGCTTACCTTCAAGGACCCAAGTACACCAATGGCACACTTGGTACTATCAAAGAATAGTTGGTAGTTTAGGTGCACTCTTGGGAGGTAGAGTGTCTATTTAATGTTTTCTCCATTGCATCTACACCCTAGGTGTCATGCCAGCACTTATAAGGACACAATTAGCTAAAAGACTAGAAGAACTAAATCAACCCTTGTTGTCTAAGGTACAAACATGACCAAAACCTCAACCAAGACAAAATAAGGGCAAGGAACATCAAACATTTGATAAGGACCAAACCAAAGCATCACAACCTTTACTTGTGGATCCATTGAGTATGTATCTACAAAACCCTAAAAATTAAGAAATGGCACATCCAACCCTAAACAACACATCTAGTATGAGATTTCCTTTAAACACTTCAACTAAACATGGAATGGTTCAATAGAGTCCCAATTTTGAATAAATATTCATACCTATGCCACCCTAGTGTGGAAGTGTACCTACAACTCCCTATTGAGCTATCATTTTGCATAATGCTTAACAAAATGAATCCTTTCGAACTCCTCTCTTGAAAAGCTGATCTAGAATCAACTCTAAGGTTTTAGGAAATCTTGTGACCTAATGGAATCTACTCAATAGGAAATAAATGAAAGTTTTCATGAGGAGGCCTTCAATGGTTCTAAATAATTTAGATAAGATGTGGAATTTTCCTACTATCTTAAAAGAATAACCACGCAATAAGAAATATATTTTTCTATTTTTCTAATTTTTAATGAGTGCATTCTAATAATGCAGCTATATGAATTCCTAAATTAACCAAGGGTTAGAAAAGAAAATTAAAAAGATAGGGTAATAAGAAGTTTAAGAAAATGACTTGAAAAGTAAATCCCTAATGGACATAAGCTACAAAAACAATGAGTCTGTGAGTTAATCCTTTGAAAAGATCGATAGATGACCAATGTAAATAGGAGTAGCACTTCCTTGACTCTACTAATGCAATTGTTGATGGTAATTTAGTAACAATAAGATGTTTCACTTTTCATAAAATCACAAGGCCACGAAAACTACGCTCATGTGAGAGAAAAAGCTATGTTGGAACAAAATGGATGATCTCTTCTCGAACTAAGTAAATCAAAAAATTTGTAAACCCATAGAAAACACTAGAATTAAGAGATCGCTCAACAAAAATAAAACAATAAAACTATTGGCTCAATTACACTTCATGAACATACATTCATAAAATATAACACACTTAGGCAAGAATCACTACACTTCAAATGCAAGCACCAATAACATATATTATTGCATCAAAATAACAACTTGAAATACATATTACATTCTTGAATTTATAAGAAATATTCTCCTCAATTTTTGTTCAGAGTGAGAAATATATTCATGCAAACATATACTTCTAAACTAATAAAACAAATCTATTTATGTACAAACTAACTCTCTAACTAGTGCTTAGTAGGACTCCATCCACATTTATATCATTAAATGGATACATGAGCCTTTACATGTCTTAAAACAAAGAAAGCATGAGAAAATAAGGAGATGAAAGCCATTAGATGATGTAGGATTGTCTGAAAGTGCCAAAAATAGAAGCTCCACATTCACTAGATGTTTGTAGGAGTTAAAATATCGTTAGAATGCATTTTTGATGCATGAAAAGCTCTAAATTTAGATTTGGCAATTAATTGTTAGGGCACCTTTGAATTATTCAAAAAATTCTAGTGCACATTGAAAGAAGTACAACTCAGAAGTAGTGCACTTGGCACACCTGGTGCACCTACACACCTACACACCTCAAAAGTAGGTCTAAAAAATGCAAAATTTCACCAAGTGTGAAAATTGAAATTCTAGCTTCTAGGTTTTGTTCCCCTTTATACTGGAGCTATGTCTAGGTATTTTCTCTTGAATTTATCAATAATATCCATGACTTGGGTCACATCCAAAAAATCTAAAGCTTCATATTTATCTTTCACTTTTTGCCTATAATTGCCTACCTCGATGCTAGTCTCTACAAAATCTCCCAGTTTCACATCCAAGTCTAGTAATGCTTCTTCAGTCCTAAATGCTTGTCTAGTATCATCATCATTGGAAGCTTCTTCAAAAGTCTCCCAAAACTATTCAACAACTACTTCTACAGTTTTTAGTTTTTCCCTTGAATCATCCTATAGTTTTTCTCTTCGGTTTGATCCCTAAGCTGATGAATATCCACATGTAATGCTTCCATTACTCTATTGCCATCCGTAATCTTCTCTATCCAATCATCAATTTTATCTAACTCTTCTATTACATATACATCCATTAATATCTGATACCTTTGACCCTTGATTGATTTTACTGCTTGCAAGTCCTTACCCTAGGTATGCACTTCATCCATTAACCCAAAATCCTAGTTCAAAAGGGCCACTAGCTTATTTGTATTATTTTGCATATGGTGTAGTAGTTTAAGATTTCCCTGTATAATTTGCACACCATTCTCTTCAAAAATTTCTTGCCATTACTGAAAAGCCTTAAAAAATGGATCAAGTTGCACATTCTCATTATCACTCTTCTCAAGTGTTGCATTCAAAGTCTCCTTGAGATTCCCAAGATCTAGTGAACCAACTACTTCATTTAGATATCCCTTTAGGATCTCATTCCGCTTTTGAAGAGTCATTAGTTTAGTCTCATCCTATTCTAAGTGTCTAAATACTTCTTTAATTCTAGTTGTCACCATTAACTTGGCAGTGTCCACTGTGGATTTCCCAAGCACAACTTCCCTAATTTCATAATCTTGTGGAGTCAATTCCACAATATTTGCATGCAAAGGAGGGATAGTAGCATAAAGAAATAAGTCATGATTCCAATCAATCATCACAAAGGTCAATGCTCATGCATCTTTTGGAGGTGACTCAGGCTTCTTGAGAGCTTCAATCAATTCTCTCATTCCCTCTTCCTCAATATCATACCGCTATCTTTTGTTTCTTATCACCTCTTTCCTCAACCATCTCAGAGTATTTTCCATCAGATATTTTACTTTTGAATAAGAAGTATTTTTTTCTACTATACTCTTTCCCTTATCATTCCTCTCTAGAGCTTTGTCCTTTTGTGAGAGATCCACAACACGAGTGTCTATATTTGTAGAGTCCACAATTCTCACCTTTATGTCTTGGGAAATCTACTGAGGCTGCTCACATATTTTTCCTTCCTCTGACACTTCATCAGTGGGTATTTTTCATGGATCTTCTTTTTATTTTTCTTGGACTTGCTCTTCTTCATTTTTCAGAGGGAGAGGGGTAGCTAAACCTTTATCCATGCAAAATGTACCTTGATTTGGTGATGGTGCAGCTATTTTAGGTCCTTGTGGCTAAGATGGCAACTGACTCCAATCCTCTTGTTGAGGTTGATTGGTTAGAGTATCCCTTATCTTATCTCCTACCAACTTAGTGCTGACCAAGATGAAATAAAAATTTGACATCTGAAAGACATCAGCCCCTTCACCCCCTTGTTCATCAATCCATCGCTACATCTCATCCTAAGAGGTTGTAGACTAAACAAGCTACATGGGAATGGATGGTGGTGTAATGGTGGAGCTTCTTCTCTATTCTAACTCTATTTCTCTAGAAAGACAAGTCCTTTGACTCAAAGGAAGGTTATCTTCTTCATCCTCATCATCCCCTTCTTCCTCTTCTAGAATGACTTCTAGGACTGATGGAAAAGGAATATCTCTTCTAATCACCTTTTGTCTCCTCTTGACTAGAGTTTTGATCTTTCTTCTCTTAGGAACTAATTGGTAGGCTTGTACTTCTTATCAAGGAGGACATTGTTTGTACTTCTATTTCAGCTCCTCCTTGCCCTTGATCTATCAGTGGCACTTGAGGATTATCCTAGATCTACATAATTTCTACATTCTCTAACCCTTGTACACTCTCTACCCCTTATTGTGGTGGTGCTTGAGTTGTTACTTCTTCTGGCTCATCTTATTATGGCAAAGTTATTTTCCTCTTACCCTTACCCTTCTAAGCCCTATAGTATCCGACTTCTCTATCGAGTTGGTGGACTATTTCCAGCCTCACTAGGGATTAAGCTATGAAAGTAGGCACTATTACCTTGGCTACTCTACCTTTTTCTGGGTGGGATATAGCATGGAAGACTACCACTTGAGGAATTAGATCTAGTTTGAAAGGTCTTTTGATGCAATCTTTGGTCAGTTTAATGACATGCCTAGTCCTACGATTAATATCTGAATTCTCTTCCTTATCAATCTCCACATCCATAATAGATCAATCAAAAATCTTATCTCTATTATACAATGGATATAGGATGTCTTTCATATCTTGGTATACTACCTTTAAAAGAAACCTTTATCTTCAAAGCACTGCTTGCCAAATAGAGAGTCATCCTACAATAATTCCTTATATAGATATCATAGTTGTCTATTGTGTTCATCCAATGATCCTCAATTGCATCTTCATGTTAGAATTATTTTCTCACTAATTACTACACTCTTCCAATGTTATCAAACTAGGGACAAGGAGAATTATATTCATACAAGGCATATTGATCTCACTCACACTCAAAAGATGGATTATCCTATCTCCAAACCACACTAAATGGTCCTATACTAATAGGCCACACCCAAGTTATCTTGTGTTGCTTCCTTACTCTATCATATGTAGACAAGAGTTTTCAAGTAATCTCCAACAATATGAGTCTATTAGATGGATAATAGGGAGCTTCTTGGGATTGATAGTCATACCTACTATCCTTAAATAAGTGAATGTCCTATATTGGATGTAATAGGTGCCAATTTCTAAAATCTTTGCTACTACCTCATTTGACATCCTTTTTGCATAATCCCCTTGAATAAACTAGATAATCACAAAAATAAAAAGGCATCATTCACTATTTTATATTCCTTGCTATGCTTTGAAAGCTTTTTCTTCACCAACTAGGGATACACTATATATGGCCATGCATTTGCATCTTGCATGCTATCCTTTTTAAACAATATTTCAAATAATCTATTGCTCTTAAACCTAATAGGTACACCAAATAGGATTTTTTGTAAAACTTATAGTTTTTCTTAACTACCACCAGTTGTTCATCCAAATTCTCACTAAGAATTGAAGCCCAATCAATTGGCATCTTCGCTACTCTAATGGTCTTAATCAAATGCACCATCCATATGTTCAGTTGTTTTGATGTCGGTAACCCCATGACTATACTCAAAAATACTATTGAATATCCAATATCATCCTTCATATAGCTCCTTTTGACATCCACTTTTCCTTTCTTACACCCAAGAGGTATCTTCTCAATGAGGTAGAAAGATTGGATGATTTCAGATGCTTGCACTACATGTTCTTTGCACCACCTTTCTACCTAATGATATGTCAATTTGATATATTGATCCACCCTTGGAAGATGGAATACCTTTTCTATGTTCTTAGGTCTAAGATCTAGCACAATTTCTCTAGCTATACTCTTCATGACCCTTTCTTTAGAGACATAGTTTTTTGCCAGTGCCATGATCAACTCTAAGGACTGTACCAACATTGGGTGTGATGCTTTGTTGACTAGTCTAGATTGGATAAGAGAAAATATCATCAGAGACCTCTTTATAAGTTTGTTGCACAACACTAAAAAATTGTTCCAATCAGTATGGTTGAGTTCAATGTCTTGTATCTTTGAATAATCATCTTGGAAACATGATTTTGTTGGAACACCTTGAAACTTGAAAACTACTAGTTTTAGGACCATCTTTCCAGCAAGGGATGATGTTGAAGAAGCCATTGAATCTACAAAAAATCAAGATCCATTAGTCTAGTTGTGAAGAAAAACTCCCTAATGTAAACCCTAAGGATGACAAGAAATAAACCAATAACCCTAATTTTTCAAAACTAACTGAAAAAAACAAAAAACCCTATTAAACTCTTTAAAAAATGAAATTGTGCGCCTGGCACACCTCAAAGGTGTGTTAGGTGCACCTTATCCTTATAAAAACTCTTAAAAATAAGAATGTGCACCTAGGACACCGCATGGGGTATGCTAGGTGCACACCCTTACTAAATAAGGGTAAGTTAATGTACAAAGCAAAGGGTGTGCATTGGTGCACCTTTTGGGGTGCACCAAGTGCACATTGTTTAATTTTTCCTAAGAGACACTCCAACCTTAGTAAAGGTGCATAGCAGTGCACCTTGGATAGATTCATAATTGCACACCTTTCACTAGGTGAAGACTTAGAGTTTAGGTTCTTTTAGTTTTATTTGTTTTTAGGTTAATGCAAAAAAAAGAAGGTTCACAACTATGGACCTTCTTTTTGCATTGTTTTAATGTTATGTTGTGTATAAAGGTGGAGTAGAGAAGTTGGGGTGTAGTAACACACCTTGGGAGTTGTGCAAGTGTGAAGTAGGGAGCACAAAGGAAAGAATAAGGTAAGGATGGGGGTCTCAAGTTTTATAAACTTGAGGCTCTAGCAAACCTTATGGATGGGTAGAATTGCACACTTCCAAGAGGTAAGTGTTTTCCTATATAACTTAGCATACTAGTGCACCTAGTGAAGTGCATTAGGTGCACTAGTGCGCATCTCTATTATGCAAAAAAAAGAGACTTTCTTTTCCAAAATATTGGTTTTTGGAATCTAGGTTTTTAAACAAAGAATAGATTAGCTAAAGACATTAGGAAAAACTATAAAAAAGAATCAAACCCTAGACTAGGGATCTGGAAAAATAAAGTAGGGGGTTCCCATTCCTAGGTGAAATGGGGCATGTATTGTGAAATCACAACACTCTTGAGGATGAAGAAAATCACTCATTCAAATTTAGTAAACCTAACATAAGTACCTTAAATCACCCAAAATACAAGGTACTTTGAACCTAAGTGATGATTCCAACATAGATTATGGCATCATTGACAAAGAAATGGGTAGGGCTTAGTAAGAGAAGACTTCCCAAAAGAACTTCAAACTTCTGGTAGCTCAAGAAATTGTCAAATTTAATCCAAATTTGGAGGGACTTATGTCCAAACATAAAAACAACCCAACATTTGAAAACATACAACCAATGATCAATTTGTACTTGGACAAGGGAAAACAACCTTTGGAATGTTCAACACACAAATGACACCTATAAGATCTCACCAACAATTGACCATCGAAATCCTTCAAAGTACTTTCGAACACATTAATATCAATCCCTTGTTTAATGAAACTCCATCAATAAATGGCAACAAGACTCTTCCAAAATATCCCAAAAGGATGTTAAGAATTGACCTTAATCAAATAATGAAACAAGAAAATGTGCCTAAGAGGAATTACACTATAGGGATGCCAAACATACCTCCTTTGGATAAAAAACAACAAAACATACCCTTACTCCTAACTGTACCAACTAATATGACATCAATTGTTATGGAGCCCTCTATGAGTATAACATGTGAAACATCAATTGCAAAAAACCCTATTGACATACAAAGGAAGAGCCTTATTGACATTTCACCCATTCTCCAAAGGAATATCTCCCATTGCCAAATCAATATGATGTTCTGCAGTGAGGCATCTAACACATAAAAGTATTAAAAAAAAAGACCCAAACATGATGTTCACCTCTAAAGGACATAACCAAATTCATAGAAAAAAACAACCTATAGTGGTACGAGGACTTAACATCCCTAATATACAACTTGTTAGAAATATTCAAGACTAAGCTAAGTTACTAAGAGGGGAGGGGTGAATTAGTAACTTCTAAAACTTCAACAATTTCAATGAACAATCCAATTAGCATATAATCCATCACATGTAATTGATCTAATTGCATGCATAAGAAACTGAAAATATTAAAGCATTCATAACACAATGACACAAAGATTTGGTGACCTAGAAACCTTCCAAATAGAAATTAAAACTGGGGTGGGGATGATACCCACAAACTTTAGTACTGCAGTATAAAGTTAGCCTATTAAAGCTTACATTGATCACTTCTAATGATCTACCCTATTATGAGCAATAAGGACTACTAGGTCGACCTTGTGAAAGGATTTAGAAACATACATTTAAATATGCACTCAGTAAAGAGATTTACAAAAGCTTGTTAGGTCTACCTTGTGAAAGGATTTGATTGATCCACCTATTAGGATGAAACAATAGACAATCTCTAATCTACAACTTGGTTTGTTGAATGAGATTCCTTTAACTACTAATCACCTTCCTGTGATAGATATGACTTTGTTGCTCCTTATACTGTTGTAGCTTTTACAATTTGATTTTATTGATCTTCTCTAATTAATTCCTTGCATACATACTCACTCACTTTGGATATGATACAATACATTACATATATACCAATTCAATTATATAAATTACAAAGCCTACCACAATACAAGTTAACACAAATATTACAAAGTTAGCCCACATGAAGACACTTGGGTTTTGAAGACTAACTTGGTGAGGTTCTTATACTCGATATCCACTATCAATGCTTGGCATTGTCATGCACTTGGTAGATGTCGAAGCTCGATCCATACTGATCACTTCCAAGTAGTCTTGAACTCGGTCTACACTAGTGACTTAGTAGATATTGTAAAACTCATCATATCAACTGAATCACTTGTTTACTATGGAAAGACTGGATAAACACTATCACCTCAAGATCAATATAAACTAAGTCACTTGGTTAACACTGAGAGGATCGATTAACACTAGACTCACACGACATACACTACATAGCCTGGCTTGCACTGGTAAACTCAGCATACACTGAGATGCATAGTTTACACTACTGATCTTCATTGTAACTATGACTACTCAGTAACCACTAAGATTTTTTCAAAGGACTCTGTAGCAACTATAGAACTTGGTGACAACTAAAATACTTGGCAAACATTGTGAACTGTACAATGAGCTCAATAGCTATATACAATCTGAATAAGTGTGTGTCACTAATAAAAAACTTGACTGATATATCAATAATATCCCCCTTTGGCATTAGTGACAAAAAACTTATTAGCCAAAACTAAATTCAAAAAGTTTCTTGGATACCATTTATCCATCACCTTGTAATACTAGCTCAATAGAGTATACAATTTTTGAGATTTTTAAAAATTGATTTTGTAAGGGATATATCTGTACATGGTAAGGTTCTTTCATACAATATATTATACATCTTCTTTCTATATACAACATATCTCTCTATACGTATCTTACTCCCCCATTGATTTTTCAACTTATTGCAAGATCTCCCCCATAACATATGCATTTCTCCAATATATCTTTTCTCCCTCTTTTTGACATTAATGCCAAAGATTTATTCTATTTACTTACATAGTAATACTAAAATGAGATAAAAAATTTGAATGTACCTTGAGAATGATCACCAAGGTGTTATCCCAATTGTCTTGCAGGACCTTGCATGTGTGAAGTGCAATTTGGACTTCTGCTGATAATTCTACCATATGATCCACAATGGAGAAGTTATGGTCATGGATGAGAGTTTTTGAATGTAAAATATGTTTCTATAGTGCATCCATGATGGAAAGAATCATATTTTTAATATCTATCAATGTGGATCTAATCCTTGCTTCTTCTCTAAGCAGCTCTTCTTGCATATCTGACAAAAATCTTATCCTTTGAAAATGTGCAGAGCTTGAACTAGGGTCAAGTTGGGTCAAGTTGCAACTATTGATCACTAGCATTCAAATATTCATCTATTTTGGACAATTTGTCCTTTATTTATTTAGTAAACTCAAAAATGTCACAAAGGTTTCCAAAAAGTGATGACACATTTGTACAAGATGCTTCTAAATTGGCCAAACTTTTAGAAAGTTCTATTTGATAAATGGCTATCTGTTGAGGAATGTGCTCCAACACTTTATTATCAAACTTCTTCTCTACATTTTGCATTAACTTATCTTGGCCCTTAGTGTCTTCATTAAATTTTTGTACTACCTTTGTTGGTTGATACAAAATTGGTTGAGAAGAGTCAACCTCGATACCTATGGCCTCTGCCAAAATGTTCTTTGCATCTTCAATTCTCATAAATTTCTTATCTCTCTCCTCTCTTAGTTTCTATTATTTAGCCTTCTTCTGGAGGAGTTCACCAAATAACTACATTTGGTCTGAGGAAAGCTTGGAAATGTCCCAATTTTGGATAAAATTTTCCTCATCTAAATCAATTTCTTCCTCTAGCTCTTTCCCTTTACTCAAAATTTTTGTTCTCGGTTGAACCTTGGGCTCAATTGTCCTTACACTTATTTCTTGTGTACCTGAAATAGAAATAATAGTAGACATGTTAGGATTGTCTATAAAAGTAGATATTGTTCTTGTTGAAGGAATATTTATAGAAATACTTGAAGAATCCAAAATTTGTGTACTAAAAATTGAAGTGGTCAAAACTAGAGTACTCAACTTGGTTGATGAAGGAAGAGTCTACAGCTCGGTAGATGAAGTGGAGGTCACTTTTTTTAGTGATGTGCTGAGTTGAGTAGGAGCAAAGAGTGATTGGACAATTGGATTGGCACTAGTGGTCACAATAAAACTTGCTAGGGCTATCTTAGCACTTGATTTTGTCACCGGTTTGCTTGGAGAGTGAAGAAGTGAGGAAATGGCTACTGCAACTATCTTAACTAGATTAGTCTCCTTATCACCTGGCTTTTCTTCTTTGGTAGTCTCTTGTCCTTGATCCTCTTCATCTTCTTCATTATCAAAATGAGTTGCTTCTTCAATATTCTCTTCTTCATCTTTCTCCTTATCTTCTTCTTCATCATCATCTTTAACATTAATTGGAAAATCACTTGTTTTATGTGATCGATAAATATTCTTCCAAGTGTTTGTTATATTCCTTACAACATGCTCAATTTCCTTAATCAAAATTAGACAAATATTAAACTTTAGAGTCAAATTTTCTTCATTTTTCTTCAATGATTCTTTTACCTCAGCATCTGATATGCTTGGTAATGGCTGTCTCAAGGTTTTCCCATATATGTCTTTGACAATTTGCATGGAAAAATCCCATATTGGCTTTATCTTTTCCAACAAATTATTAGGAATTTGAGAAGAAGGCTGGTCTAGTGAGTATTTCCACTTACCCATTTTGTTCATTACTAGGTCTTGAATCTACTTCTGCTCCTTTACTATTCTGATCTCATATTTTAATGATTTAAAATTTTTTATTCTAGCTCCTACTTCTAGATCTTTTAATCTATCTTGGAAGGTGGGTGGAGGTTTTCTAAATACAATGTCTCCTCCTTCCTTGTCAAATTTCCTCCTCGAAGTTCTCTTTATAGATATAGCAGTGGATGGCTTTTGAGGCTTGGTTATAATCACTTTTCCTTTCTTCCTTAATGGCTCTTCTTCCTCAGATTCTTCATCCTCTTCTTTCTCATCCTCTTCTTCCTCATCTTCACCTTTTCCTTCAGTTAACAAAAGGTTAGAACTAATTTTCAATTTTGCAATTATCTTCTTCCCTTTGTTCACTGCCTAAGGAAGCTTTATTTTAAGTTTAATCCTGGCTTTTACTTCATCATATGTGCCAAAATATGTAGCCTTAAGATCAACTAGCTCATTGACAAGAGTTTTAATGATATCTTTAGTTTCATCAATATTGACCTCATAACTAAGAGATTTTACCCATGCAATTCTAGGCTTAACTTCCTGAATGTAAACTTTGTCACAATCCACCATGAAACATACATCATTTATATAATATTCAACTAGTTTCTTGGGAATTTAGAATCTATTGCTCATTTTCTCTTTGAATGCATCCAAATAATTATCCATAATACTGTTATAATTTTCACCCATTTTTCCAAAATACTCATTTATATGATAAAGCACAAGCACATCTTTTCTCCACACAACAATGTGTTTTGGAAGGAAGAATTTATAAACATAAAAGAATAAACAAGTCAAAAGGGAACCAAACTTAGACAAGTTATTCTTTGAAGTACTTATGCTTTCCATGTTCTTGTTGAACTATCTTAGCAATAGCTCGGTAAGGTCAAATGACAAATTGTTCTTTACCACCTTGTATGCCAAGTCCACAGCTCCACATAACACACTATTTAATCTGCTAGAGTTGTATATCTTATGTGCAATGACATGAATACAAAACTTCAATTCCATATTAGAAATACTGCTAATTTTCATTCCTCTACCATCCCATTCTACTAGGGTTTTCTTTTCCAACTTTTCTCGACCTAGGGTTTTAGTCATTTTAGCCTTGGCTAGCATTGGGAGGCCAATGATTCAATGAATCATCTTCTTTGTGATCAACACTAGTTGTTCCAATCACAAGTGACCATTATGCACCCGACTAAGGATAAACCTAATCTATTTAACTTGAAATTCGTAGGGCATGTGAGGGATATGAGTTAATACTTTGGTTTCTAGATGTTGGTGCTCGGGTGTCAAAGCTCCATTTACACATACTTGGCCTAGGGAATCATCCATTTCCAATGTACCAATGTCTTGAATAACACATTTGAAATGAGTGTGAATATCGTTGATCAGAAGTACCTTTGAAGGGATTTGAGATTGTGCTCTACTCAAAGCTAGGGTTTTGATGATCGTAGGAGTGAGTTTGAAATCAAGTGTTTTCCATTCCACTCCACAAACCAACATGTTAGACCCTCACTTAACCTTGCTACTACTAGATGCCATCTTTACTCAGTAGGGTTTGAGGAAATTCAAAAAAATTTGCTAGAAATTCACTCAAATCACTTGGAAGCTCTGAAGATCACATTTTCACAATAGCACTCAAAATTTCATGGTAAGAAATAATTTTGATTTCATGTTTTTTGTTTAAAAAAATTTCATAAATTCTCAATATGAAAAGTAGATCAACTGACATCATATTAACATATTGTCATCCACTATGCTTTCATTGAACACTCGATTGAGTCTTTGTGACTTGATAACCATAAGCATCTTTATCACTCCCAACCTTGCTCGATAGAGTCTATGACCCAACCTCACTCAATAAAGAAGATAACTTGGTAGACACTTGTACTCGGTGATCCCTTTGTATCCTAGATATTGATTTGGATCATTTTTCTCTTTCAATCTAGAACTATTTTGGATGTTTTCTTTAATAGCATAGTTCCAATTTCTCCTTGAGGATTCAAGTAGAAATGATAGAGTCACCCAATTCTTGAGTGACTTGATCATCATTACTTAGACTTGTACCCTCGGTAGACTTAGCAACCCATTGTTGTCTCATCTATTTTTAGATGTTATCAACTTTTTCCTTTTTTGCATCTTCAATTCTACCAGTATTCATGTAGTTCTTAGCAAGATAACCAAGTTCTATACAAATGAAATATCTTTAAGTAATGTCTCATTTCCTCAAATGATGCTTTACACAATTTATTCCAATGTGTCCAAATTCTCCACAATAATGACATCTACACTAGGTGTTGTAATCCCAACCAAATATTGCTTTCACAATTTGCTCTGCTAGATTCAATACCTTGGTTTTGCATTCTAATGACTTGTGTCCATGTTTCTTACATTTGTGACATTTTCCTTCAAATCTTGGTTTCTCTTTGCATTCATTAGCCTTATGACCATGTTGATTGCAATTGAAGCATTTTCCATTGATTTTTTCCCTTGCTCCAACATTTGTTTGATGCATGACCTATCTTACCATAATGATTGCAAGTAGGTCCTTCATTATTTTGAGGTCCTTGCTTGGATGATTCTCCTTCTTTTGTATATCCAATTCCTGATTTTCCTTTTTTCCTATAGAGGTTTTGCTCATTCAATTAATTCATGTTTACTTGGGATTTAATCATTCTTTCATTGATTAGCTTCTTAGAGTTTAGATCATTCCCTAATTTTTCATTGATTTGTCTTTCTAATTTTAGATAATTTCCCATTCTTTCATTGATTTTCCTTTCATAATTTAGATCATTTCTCATTCTTTCATTTTCAAATCTTAGGCTCATGATTTCTTCATTTGCATTGGAGAGCTGATCAATAAGGTCTGCTTGCTAAAGGGATTGGTTTTGAATTTTATCATTCCTTCCATCTATCTCTTCTTTTATCTTGTTTCTCTATTCAATGACTTCACATAACCTTACTGACTGAATTTCTTGTTCTCTTCTTAGTTTTCTTGCTTCTTCTTGCAGGGATCCATTCTTTTCTAAGAGTTCTTTGATTGCTTCATTAGCTTCATCTAAATTTCTTGAATGAAGGTCTTCAATTCTTTCTTCAATGTAGAAATGATCATTCATTTGAATTGCAAGTTATTTTCTTCTTTTTAGGGATTGAGAGAGTTGCTCCTTTTCTTTCTTGAGTTGGGAAATGGCCATTTCCAAATCTAGCTTCTTATTATCAATAGCTTTTTCAAGTCTAAATATCTCTATAGCCTTGATCTTTGCTCAAGCTATTAAGCTTTCTCTTGAGAACCACAATGCTTTGATACCAATTGTTCGAAATATTTAAGACTAAGCTAAGTTATTGAGAGGGGAGGGGTGAATTAGTAACTTCTAAAACTTCAACAATTTCAATGAACAATCCAATTAGCATATAATCCATTACATGTAATTTGATCTAATTGCATGCATAAGAAACTAAAAATATGAAAGAATTCATAACATTGTGACACAAAGATTTGGTGACCCAAAAACCTTCCAAATAGAAATTAAAACTAGGGTGGGGATGATACCCAAAGACTTTAGTACTACAATATAAAGTTGGCCTGTTAAAGCTTACATTGATCACTTCTAATGATCTGCCTTATTAGGAGCAATAAGGACTACTAGGTCCACCTTGTGAATGGATTTGATTGATCCACCTATTAGGATGAAATAGTAGAAGATCTTTGATCTACAACTTGGTTTGCTAAATGAGATTCCTTTGAGTACTATCCACCTTGCCATAAAAGATATGACTTTGTTGCTCCTTATACTATTGTAGCCTTTGCAATTCACTTTTACTGATCTTTTCTAATTAATTCCTTGCATATACAGATCTTCACCATTACTCACTCACATATGATACAATACATTACATATATACCAATCTAATTATATAATTTACAAAGTTGGCCACAATACAAGTTAACACAAATATTACAAAGTCAGCCCACATGAAGACACTTGGGTTTTGAAGACTAATTTGGTGAGGTTTTGATACTTGACATCCACTGTCAATGCTCGACATCATCATGCACTTGGTAGATATTGTGAAACTCATCATATAAACTGAGTCTCTTATTTACCATGACAAGACTTAGTAAACACTATCACCTTGAGCTCAGTATAAACTGAGTCACTTGGTTAACACTAAGAGTCTTAGTTAACACTAGACTCACATGACATACATTGTGAACTTGGTGAACACTGCATAGCTTGGCTTGCACTGCTAAACTTGGCATACACTAAGATGCATGGTTTATACTGTTGATCTTTACTATAACTGTGACTTCTCAGTAACCATTGAGATTTTTCCAAAGGAATCAGTAGCAACTATAGAACTTTGTGACAACTAAAATACTTGGCAAAAACTATGAATTTATACAATGATCTTGGTACCTATATACAATCTAAATAAGTGTGTGTCACTAATAACAAACTTGATTGATATGTCAACACAACCAAGTGAAAATCCTTTTAACATGCATACAACATATGAACAACAACAAAAAAAAACTCAATTGGTATAAGGAATCAACATCCCTAACACATAATCCAATGTAAATCCAATTGACTTACATGCAATGTTCCAACAAAAATTCCAACAATAAGAAGCCATGTTTGTTAAACAACAAGAACAACTAAAACAATAGTTGGAATACCAAAGATGCCTAGAGAAACAAATTTCCTATCAACAAGACTTGTTACAACAACAAAACATGCCACAACAACCTTAGTAGGTACCTCTACAAAAATAGTCTCATATGTGGTCTCACATTTAATCAACAGAGGTATTTACACAACAACTATAACAAATGGCACAACAACAACCACAACAAGTGATGCAACAATAGCCTACGGTACAACAATCACAATCAATACCATAACAAGTACCACAAAATGTACCATAACATGGACTATTTTGTCTCCAAGGTGCCAACATACCTCCCCCTCCCAGTGACACATCACCTGAGTCTTCAAATAGAGAGATGTTAGAACCGAGAAGAGATAGTTCTTGCCATAGCAATAAATCTACTCATGGACATAAAAGAGTTGAAGAAAGTACTATCATTCAAAAACCTAATGAGGACTTATTACATCAGTTAAAAAACCTATCTAAACAAGTTAAGGCATTTGGAGTAAAAAAAAAAAGTCTCTCTACATAGAAAGGGGCCTATGTCCTAATCCCTTTAACAAAAGTCTGCATATACCTCCATTCCTAAAACATTTTGAGGCACCAATATTTGAAAAACATCAAGGAAAATGCAACCTATTTGATCACATCAAGGAATTTTGTGCCTCTTATACTGAACTCAATGATGAGCCCACATACCTCATGAGACTATTTGCTCATTCTCTAGGTGGGCCAACACTCAAATGGTACTCCAAACTCCCTAGTAACATAAAATCTTGGTTAGAATTAGCAGACAAATTCATCTACCACTTTGCCTTCAACATTACAAATGAGGTGACACTTTTTGATGTTTTATCATTTAAACAAAAGATGAGAGAGTCATTCATCACATTCTTATCACATTGGAGAAAGCTAGTTAGTCAATGCTCACTAAATATTCCTAAAGAACAACAAGTTAATTTGTGCATTGAAAACCTAGTCCCTTATATAATGTATGAACTAAAGATCAAAATTCTGAGCACCATTATGAAGCTAATGAAAAAGGAAGCTAGCATTGAATATTTCCTCATCCACAAGGGGCATCCTTAAGACAAACAAGGAAAACACAAATACAAACTCATCTAATGACAAGGTGAAATTTTTCTCCAACAACAAGAATATAACTAATGATGGTATTTTGGATGCACAAATGATTAATGTAGCACAACCTCAATTGACTCTAAAAGGTGCAAACCCTACAAATTCACAAATTCCTAATCAAACACCACCTCAACAATAAAAACTTGAGACTTGTAGGACAAACCTCAAAGACATTCTAGAAATAGAGATAGGAAATTGACACCCTTGGGGATACCTCTTGAGACTACACTTAAATAATTACTCAATAATAACTTCTTGTAGTTACCCCTGATCAAAGATGAACCATTAACTAAATCCTCTTGGTGGGATGACAAAAAATTCTATGATTACCACTACACCAAAGGACACAAGACCACATCATGTTTTCAACTTAAGCATGTGATCCAAGACCTTATTAATGATGGTGTGATCACAATTGATCCATCACTACTAGTAACCAATTCTGATCATACCATTTTTAAAGATCTTTTGGGTAATCATGAGAAAGGGAAACCCTCCAATTTAAACACTAACTCATAGACTAACTACACACACACACTTGATATGAATACACCATCAACTATTCCAATGATTTTGACTCCTTAATATCCACATTCATTTTAAGAGATGAAGACCCTCATTGTGTCATCACCACTCTTTGCACTTAGATTACCTTACCTAGAGCCCTAGTTAGACCTATGACCCAAGTTAAACCTACCACCTCTACTAGACCCATGGTCCTTGGTAAACCTACTAACCCCACTTCTTCATATTAAAACCTTGTAAACTAGCTTGGCAAAACCCCATGCAAATTTCCATCCTGGATTTGCTGCATGCATCCCCCTAGCATGAAAAGATCCTTGAATAATCTTTAAAAGGATCCATAACACCAGATAACATTGATTTTTCCTAGTTCCAGAACATGGTTGGGAACCTATTTGAATCACAACATATCACCTTCTCACCCTAAGATGTTCCTATAGATAAACCCAACCACAATGATCCCCATCATCTCCAAGTCTTTATCCACAACACCAAGGTTAGACACATTTTAGTAGATGGAGGAGCAGATTGAACATTTGTACCCCTAAATTTGTTAATGGTCTAGGTTTCTCTAAAGAAGATGTGGATCCCTCTTGCAAAATCACAATAAAGGCCTATGGTAATGGTGAACTCTTCTCAAAGGGTGTTATCATATTACCCATAAGAGTTGGTCTAGCTACCAAGAATACATTATTCAAGATCCTGGATATTGAAATGAATTGCAACATGATACTAGAATGCCCTTGGATCCATTCTATGAAAGAGATTCCTTCTACATACCACCAGTGCTTTAAATTTTTCTATTATAATGTAGAGGTTACCATTTCTGGTGATCTAGATCCTTTCCAGTTATTGCTAATCTAAGAGATACTATTGCATACCTAGTCCTGAAAAACAATGAAGCACAACCCACCAATTCCTCTAAATATGTGGATTCTAATATAATCATTAGTAAGGCCAAATAAAATTTGAATATTGAAGAAAAAGGTTGTTGAGAATACTTTATGTCTCAAGTATTCCACATCAGGGAGTCACCACTTTCTCCCCAATCTTATGGTAAATCACAACTATTGCAAGGACAACATTTTGAGATCAGTACACAAACTTCTACTTCCATTAATTTCATTAGTAGAGGTTGCCTACTTGAAGAACATGTCTATGAGAATACATCCATCTATATTGAGAAAGGAAAAGTAGAACAAGGACCCACTTTTATATTTCCTAATAAGTATGGACCTAGGTTCACCATCATGGGACAATAAGGAATAATTGAACCCATCACTGTAAAAGGATGACCTCCTAGTTTGGAGCTTGGATTCAAACCATTACAAATGGGTTCTCCTAATACTAAGGTACCCCCATGTAAGACTTTGAATGTTTTGAATGATGAGAAGGCATTTGAGGATACCCAATCCACCACCGATAATATTGATAGTCCTTATACACTTGATTGTATCTTTTTTGACCATAATAGCCTACCTATGGAGAATAAACATATAACTCCACTCATCATTCAAACCAATCATACAACTTGGATCAATATATTATGGGATCCAAATCCTCCAAATTTTGAGCATGACCCTAATGATACTGTTAAATATAATAACCATATATACACCTTTGATCAAAGTCCATTCAATACTGATGATGAAATCCCCTTAACTTATCCTAAACTTTTGGACTAGGACTGGCATGAAAAACCAATTTTTGATTGATTTGACCATGATGATGATCTTGTAACAAGTTGATGCCATGAATACAAGTGTTTCAATGTTCAACATGCCACGAAGTTCATTTGAGCTCTCTTGATTAGCCTTCATGTAGGAAGTCATTGGTCTCAATCCTCCCAATTCTTCCTTATATCCGACTACTTAAGCCCAAATCCTAATACCTATCTTTTCTAAAATCCAAGATTAAACTTCTATTCAAAAAAAAAATCAGCATGTCATCATAAGTAACATCCTATACAAAAAATATGTTGACCCAATTATCCTCAAATGCCTTGATTTGTAAGAGGTAGATATTGTTTTACATACACTACATGATGGTATATCTTGAGGCAATTCTAGTGGTTTGATTTTATTTACAAACTAGGAACAAATCCTACATATATAGTGACTTATGGGTTTAGTGGTTATCAGCTAGCAACATCGACAACAGATTCATGTCTAGCATTTACCTATAACAATCTTGATTCTATCTAAAAGTCTTTAAAAAAGACTTAAAAAATAGCACAAAGTCCTAAAAAAAGAAACAGAAAAATGGAAAAAAGTCTTGAAAATATGGACATCTTAATGAAAACTTAGAAAATAAGCATCTTGGTATGAAAATTAGAGTCAACAGAAAAATTTCATCCAACAATGAAAACTTGGCAAATAAGCACCATGTGTAATCAGTTGTTTCTCCTCCATCTATTAGGGTTTCATTTGTTTCCCCCCTTCTTTGTCATTCCTTGAGTACATCCCTCATATTTAAGGACATCCCTAGTCCTTGATCATGGCCAACAAACTAATTAATATCCCTTGTTATGTCACCCAGGTGTCACCATTCTATACATAGCCTAAAAAAAAATCCTAATAATTCAAATATGACCCTAAAAAAAATCCTAAAAATTCAAATATGGTCCTAAAATAAATCCAAAAAATTCATATATGTGTTGGAAATATTATGATAGGCAAAGTTATTGAGAGGGGAGGGGTGAATCAATAACTTATAAAACTTAATCATTAATCAACAATTAATCTTTTATGTGTATTCTGATCTAATTGCATGCATGAGAAACTAAAAATATTAAAGTATACATAACACTTTTAACACACAATTTGGTGACCCAGAAACCTTCCAAATAGAAAGTAAAATTAGGGTGGGGATGATACCCACAAGCTTTAGTACTATAGTATAAAGTTGGCCTATTAAGGCTTACAATGATCACTTCTAATGATCTGCCCTGTTAGGAGCAATAAGGACTACTAGGTCCAGCTTGCAAAAGGATTTACAAACATACAATGTAGTATGCAATCAATAAAGAGATTTAAAAAAAAAATTTAGGTCTACCTTATTAAAGGATTTTAGTGATCCACCTATTAGGATGAAATAGTAGTTGATCTTTCATCTGAAATAGTAGTTGATCACCTTGTTGTGATAGATAAATCTTTGCTGCTCATTATACTACTGTAGACTTTGTAATTCACTCTTCTCTCTTCTCTACTTGTTACAGTACATTATTTATTTTCTTTTATTATCATCATCATATTGGATATGATACAATATGTTACATATATACTAATCCAATTTACAAATTACAAAGTCGGCCATAATACAAGTTTACACAAAATACACAAAGTCGTCCAAAATGAGGAAATTTGGGTTCTAAAGACTAGCTCGGTGAGGTTCTGGATGCTTAGCATCATCATGCACTTAGTAAACATAGAAGCTTAGTCCATACTAATCACTTTCAAGTAGTTTTGAACTTAGTCTACACTAACTTGACTTGATGAATACTGTGAAACTCGACATATAAACTGAATCACTCGATTCACTTTGCAAAGCTCAATCAATGCTATCACTATGAGATCAATATAAAATGAGTCACTTTTTTAACACTGAGTAGCTCAGATAACACTAGACTCTCATCATAGTAACTGTGAACTAAGTAAGCACTGCACAACTTGATTTGCACTAATAAACTCAACATACACTGAGATGCTTGATTTATAATACTGATCAATAGCTTGGTAGTAACCACTCGAAGCAAACCAAATACTATCCAAGGGACTTGGTAGCAACTATAGAACTTAGTAGTAACTAAAATGCTTGGTTAACACTATTAACTTTACAATATGCTTGATAGATACTTACAATCTAAATAAGTGTATGTTACTAATAAAAAGCATGACTGAAATGTCAACAATCTCCCCCTTTGGAATTAGTGACAAAAATAAAAACTGAATTCAAAATGTTCAAGAAGACCTTTATCCATCACCTTATGTCTCCAACTCAATAGAGTATACTATTTTTGAGATTTTTCAAAATTGGTTTTGTAAGAGATAAATTTTTGTACATGAATAATATAGTAATACTCCCCCATACATAATACACAATATACCTTACATCTTTTCACATTTGATATATACATTTTCTCCTCTTTTCTATACATCTTTTTCTATTTCATAATACATCTATATACATCTTCTTTACAATCTTCAATTTTCTCCCCCTTTTTGACATTAATGCCAAAGATTTATGCTATATATACTATACAGTAATGCCAAAATGTGATAAGAAATATGAATGTACCTTTAAATTTTTTGTTAATATCTTGTTCCAATACTCTTGCAACACCTTACATATGTGTAATGTAATTTGCACTTTTGCTGATAGTTATATTATGTGGTCTACAATGGAGAAGTTGCTTTCATGGATGAGAATTTTAGCATCTGCAATGTGTTTTTGCAATACATCCATGTTTGGGAGAATCTTTCTCTTTATATCTATCAATGTAGCTCTTATTCTTGTCTCTTCTCTCAGCAATTCTGCCCACATATTAGTGAGGGATTTGTTCTTGGTGTAATGGGTAGAGCTATAGCTCAAGTCAAGTTGCAACTACTATGCACTTGCCTTTAGATCCTCATCAATCTTTAATATTTTATCTTTATTTCCTTAGTGAAGATTGATATACCATAGAGTTTACTAAATAGAGAAGACACATTGTTGTAAGAGGTCTCCAGTGATCCTAGAATAGTAGATAATTCTACTTGATGGATAGAAATTTGTTGAGTGATAAGTTCCAAAACCTTATTCTCAAAATTCTTCTCAGCTCTCTGCAACAATTTCTCTTGTCCATCCAAATCATTATTGAACTTTTGGACTACCACTACTAATTGGTTCAAAATTGGTTGAGAAGTATCAACCTTTGCATTTAATGGCTCTGCAAGGATATTCTTTGCATCTTATGTTATTTGGAATTCCTTGTTCCTTTCTTCACTAAGCCTCTGCTACTTGGCTTTCTTCTAAAAAAATTCTCCAAAAACATGCATCTAATTAGGATTAAGGATTAGGATTGAGATTTTAGATGTCCCAATTTGGAATTACAATCTCCTCATCAAGATCTATCTCTTCTTCCTTCTCTTTCCCTTTACTCAAAAATATTTTACTTGGTTGAGACTTGGTCTCAATTGTCTTTGCACTTATTATTTGCATGCCAAGAATGGAAACAATTGTAGATATGATAAGACTAGTTGTAGATACTATACTTACTACCAAAATACCTATAGTAGAAATACCTAGATTTACCAAAATTGATGAAGAGAGAAGTGCTAGCAACTTAGTAGATGAAGTTCTTGTCACTTTAGTCAATGAAGTACTGAGATGGATGGGTGCAAAAATTGATTGACTACTTGTGCCAACTATGTTTGTCACAATAAATCTTGCTAAAGGTTTCTCTAGACTTGATGTTTTCAGTGCTTTTCTTGGAGAATGAGGAAGTGAGACTATGACTAAAGCAATTTTCATTGGGTTAGTCTCTTCAGTATCTTGTACATCTTCCTGAGTAGCTTCTTGCCCCTATTCATCTTCATCATCATCTACATTGTCAAAATGAGCAATTTCTTCATTATCAATTTTCTCATCCTTATCACTAACATTGACAACAAAATCACTCAATTTGTGAAGAAGATAAATGTCCTTCCATGCATTTTTAGCATTCCTTACATGTTCAATGTCATTCAACAATACAAGTGTTGAATCTCAAAGTAAACTTTTCTTCATTTTTCTTCAGAGATTCCTTTACCTCCTTGTCATCTAAACTCAACATGAGTTGCCTTAGGGTCTACTCATATATATCTAATGTATTTTTCATGGCATTCTAACATCTTGGCTTGATTTTCTCCATTAGATCACTTGAAATCTACTGAACAAGTTGGTTTGAAGAATACTTCCATTTACCCATTTTAGATACTGGCATATCTTCTATTTTCCTTTTCTCTTCTACAATCCTTGTTTCATACGTTAATGCCTTAAAATTTCTTATGCCAGATTCTAATTCTTTCATTCTTTCCTCAAAAGTAAGTGGAGGCCTCTTAAAGATTATATCTCCTCCTGCTTTATCTGCTTTCTTCCTAGATGATCTTGTTGTAAACAAAGTAGTAGATGACTTGGTAGACTCGGTAATAATTACCTTACCTTCTTCTTTAGTGGCTCTTCATCCTCTAATTTCTCTTTATCTTCTACTTCTTCATCCTCAATATCATCTCCTTTGCATGTAGTCAATAGAAGAGTGGAACTAGTTTTTAGTTTGGTAAATCTCTTCTGTCCTTTGTTGACTACATGAGGGAGTTTGATTTCAAGCTCAATTCTAGCTTTTGCCTCATCATAAGTGCCAAATTATGCAACTTTAGGATCAATGGTCTCATTAATGAATTATTTAATAATGTCCTTGGTTTAATCTATTTTTACCTCATAACCTGGAGGTTTTACCCATACTATCCTTGGTCTAATTGCCTAAATATATACTGTGTTACTATCAACCATGAAACAAGCATCATCTTTGTAATCTTCAACTAGTTTCTTAGGAATCCTTAATCTGTTATTCATATTCTCTTTTAATGTATCAAAATAGTTATCCATAATAATTACATAGTTCTCTCCTCTTTTAGCTATATACTCATTAATTTTATAAAGAATAGGTACATCCTTCCTCCAAACTACTGTACCTTTAGATGGGAAGAACTTTTGCACATTGAAAAATAAACAAGTCAAAAGTGAACCAAACTTGCATGGATTGTTCTTGGAAGTTCTTATACTCTCCATGTTCTTGTTGAACTGATTTAGCATCAACTTGACAAGGTCAAGTGACAAATTATTCTTGACCACTTTGTATGCTAAATCTATTGCTTCACATGATACAATGTTTAGTCTACTTGAGTTGTAAATGTTGTGAGCGATGACGTGTATCCCAAACTTGAGTTCCATGTCAATGCCAAAAATGATCTTCATTCACCTTCCATCCCACTCGGCAAGGGTTTTCTTCTCCAGTTCAACCCAACTTAGGGTTAGTCAATTTTGCTTTTGTCAACATGGGAAGACTAGCAATCTTGTGGATCATCTTCTTAGTTATCAAAATGGGTTGTTCCAACCATAGCCAACCATTATGCACATGACTGAGAATACATCTCCATTTTAATTGAAATTCTCATGGCATATGCAGAATGTGAGTTAAACCTTTAGTTTCAAGATGTTGATGGTCTAGTTTCAACACACCATTAACACATAATTCTTTCAACAATTCATCCATATTTAGTATTCCAACATCTTGAATAATGCATTTAAAATGTGAATGGATATCATTGATTAATAATACCTTTGGTGGAATTTGTGACTGAGCTCTTCTTAGATCTAGGGTTTCCACAATGGCAAGAGTCAACTTAGAGTCTGGTGCCCTCCATTTCATGCCTCAAACTAATATGTCTATGTAATGTCCCAAAAATTTTTTTTTTGGAGGAGTTAATTAAAAAATTGTCAATTAAAAAAAAAAAAAAAAGCATTGAGGGCTCATTTCCTATCATCAAGATTTATTATTAATTTTTGCTTATGTGGGTTGTGGAGCCTAGGGTTTCTACAACTAGTCACAATTGGCCATTGAGAACAAAAACTCTCAATTGGTACACAATTTTGAGGGTGTGAGAGATCACCTGAATTATTGCAGCTGTAGGAAGGATATTTCAGTCCTTTCACTTGTGCTTAATTCCTGGTTTGGAGTTTCTAGTGGAGTTGCACTTTCACCATATCATCTTTAGCATTCAGTCTCCACCATTTGATCAATCTAGGTTCTTCATTTCAATCTGTAGTTGCAACAAGTTCTCATTTGTATACAGCCAGTTAGGGTTTCACTGTAATGTGCTATGTCATAATATTTTGGTGCTGAAATTTTCCATATCATTTGTAAAAAAAATTAGTTTTCATTGAATGAATACATTGGCACTATTATGTCTTTATTTCAGCAATATACTTTAGCTGTGTATTAAATTTAGGGTTTTGTTTAGTGGTCTATTGGTACAGGTCATTATAGTGGTATCAAAGAGGTTTCTTGCCAGCCTAATAGGGTTACCTAGCCACCATTTAATTTAGTTTACAAAAGAACCAACATAACTGATAATATGGCTGAGAGACATTTTCAAAGCTCATCCAGAAGTGTGCGAGATGATGAGACTTTACAGCAACAGGAGAGGCTTCTACAATCAATAGAGGCAAGTATACAGGCTATGATGGTTATGATGCAACATTTGATTGGGGGAAATAGGAGGAATAATCATAATAATGACCAGGATGGTAGGAGCATAGTAGGATCACAACATAGCACATGGTCTAGAACAGCTGACAAATCCACACACCCTAAATTTAGAGAAGAAACTCCAGCATGCACACCTGATGCTATCGTAACAGATATTGTAGATGAACTCCAACAAGTGAGGAATGAGTGGGATTAATTACCAAAATATGTACATTTATGGATGGACATTTGACAGGTACCTAAACTATAGAGCTGCCAGGTAGAAGCAAGTAGATAAACACAATGAGTTGCAACAAGTCACCAACAAGTTGGTATTACCCACATTTGATGGCAGTGGAAAAATGACTGCTCGTGCTTGGATTCATAAGGTGGATACTTTCATATCTTTGAAGATGATGATAGAATTTGAAGCACTCAAGTATGCCACTTTACACTTAGATGGGGCAACACATGATTGATGGACACATGGCATGATCACATTACAACACAATTAGGTAACCACTTATCAGGAGTTTGTGGATAGATTGATAGAAAGGTTTGATAAAAAAAATCCTAAAGTTTATTTTTGGGAGTTAGCCTAGTTGAGATAGTCAGGAGATTTAGAACAATTTATCAATGACTTCCAGAAGCTTGCAGTGATGGTGCCTGACATTTTAGAAAGGAGGCTAGTCATTTTATTCACAGAGGGATTAACTGAACCACTGAAGGGGTGGGTAAAGGCCTTTTATCCTCCTACATTATAGGAAGCCATGAAGAAATCCCATAGTATGAAACTTGCAGCTCCAGCAAATCGATTTAGTTCAAAGAGTTCTTCATCATTTAGAGATAACAAAGGGGAAATCAGCAAGGGTAAAGAGAAGGTTAGTGACTCAAAAGACAAGCTAGCTGCACCTTGGGATAAGGAAACACTTAATGACCTATGTAGGAAGAAGCTATGCTTCTTTTGCAAAGGTCCCTATGAGTTTGGTCATGATTGTCCTATGAAGCCTAAGGGGAAGGCTAACCAGGTGATGTGGGCTTATTACGAAGGTTCAGATTCAAACATCTTAGAGCACCATGATGAGGGTCCTAGTGAGGCAGAGGGTGAACAAGAGCTAGATAGTACTAAGAAAAAAGAGGCTCTAGAGATACATTTATAGGAGGCACATTTGTCTAGTATTCAAAGAGAGGGATCTTTCAAATTTTGGGGAGTCTTGGTAGGACAAAAGATTAGTACTCTGTTGGATATAGGTGCCACACATAATTTCATTGATGCACAATTTTTGGAGAGGCATGGACTTATTGCTGAGGAGTTTGAGGGACTAAGAGTTAAGGTAGTTGATGGATATACTCTTCATTGTGATAGGATGGTGCGAGATCTACCTTTATGCTTGAACAACTATGAGTTTAAGGTGGACTATCATGTGGTCAACATGGATGACATGGACATAGTACTTGGGATGCAATGGCTACATTCTTTGAAGGAGGTTACCCTAAGATTGGAGGATATGGAGATACAATTCGTGGTGGATGGCAGGACTTGTGTGCTAAAGGTTATCCATAATGGTGATGTCAGGACTATCTCATTTAGGTAGTTGGAGAGATTAGCCAAACATAATAATATAGAGTGGGTGGCAATATGTGCTTTGATGCCTACCCAAGAGGGCCAACATAAGACTGAATATCATCTAGATATTCAAAAATTGAGAATCAAGTATGGGAAGGTATTCAGTGAGATTCCACGAGGAAAGCCACCAGACAGAGGTATTGAGCACATTATCGAGTTGGAGGAAGGTGCTAAGCCTGTCATGATCACACCATACTAGCACCCAAAATGACTCAAAGATAAGATCGAGAGGACCATCAATGAGTTGCTAGCTATGGGACACATCAGACCAAGTAAGTCACCCTTTGCATCGTCTATTGTTTTGGTACAAATGAAGGATGGTACTCTATGAATGTGTATTGATTACAAGGTGTTGAATAAGAGAACTATAAAGAACAAGTATCCCATCCCATGCATTGATGAGCTGATAGGTGAATTGCATGGGGCTTGTTATTTCACAATAAATGATTTGAGATCAAGCTATCACTAAATCAGAGTTCAAGAGCAAGATATTGAAAAAACTACTTTTAGATGTCATTACAGGCATTTCAAATTTGTAGTCATGCCTTTTGGTTTGACTAATCCACCTGCCACTTTTCAGTCCACTATGAACAAGGTCTTCCACCATCAGTTGATGAAATTTGTGCTAGTGTTCTTTGATGATATTTTGATCTATAGCAAGAAATGGTAGGAACATTTAGAGCACTTGGAGACAGTATTAAGCATTTTACAGAGTGAGTCCTTGTATGCCAAGGAGTCCAAATGTGATTTGGGGATGACAGAATTGTTGTATCTTAGACACATCATTAGTGCGGAAGGAGTGCAAATGGATCTTGAAAAGATCTGTGCTATTGTTGATTGGCCACCACCAGAGAACCTTACATAGTTAAGAGGGTTCCTTGGTCTATGTGGATTCTATCACAAGTTTGTTAGTGGCTACTCACGACATGCAGCACCCATGAAAGATTTGCTAAAGAAAGGGGCATTTGTGTGGACTCGAGAGGCACAGGAGTGTTTTATGTGGTTCAAGGAAATAATGACTACATGCCCATTATTAGCATTACTTGATTTCACAAAGCCATTTGAGCTTCAATGTGATGCTTTTGAGAGGAAGTTGGTGTTGTACTCATGCAGGACAAGCATCCTATAGCCTATGAGAGTAGGAAACTCAGAGGGGCTGAGAGATCATT
Organism: Cupressus sempervirens; assembly: GCA_028749045.1. Lineage (NCBI taxonomy): Eukaryota > Viridiplantae > Streptophyta > Pinopsida > Cupressales > Cupressaceae > Cupressus > Cupressus sempervirens. The sequence continues at coordinate 129,265,585 of CM053784.1, forward strand.
CAACATATATGATAAGGAGATGTTGGCCATCATGCATGCCTTGGCCAAATTTAGACAATATCTTGTGGGCAGCAAATTTTGTATTAAAACTGATCATGATAGTTTGAAGCACTTTTTTGGACAGTAGGACCTGAATGATCGTTAGCAGAAGTGGGTGAGTAAGTTACAGGCATATGATTTTGATATCACATATGTTAAGGGGACACATAATATTGTTGTAGATGCTTTATCCCGTAGGCCACACCTCACTTTTATGATTTAGATATCAGAGGATTGGCGACACTTGATTGTAGTAGAATATGCCAAAGACACATGGGTCTCTGCTATAGTGGAGGGGACAAAAATTGACACCAGATACACTCTCATATATGATTTGATCATTTACAAGAATAGGATTTACTTAGTCCAAGGATCAAAAGTGAAGCAGTTGATTTTTAGAGCATTCCATAATTCACCTACAGTAGGCCATCCTAGGTATTTCAAGACTTATAGGTTAGTACGGGAACGATTCACTTGGAAGGGACTTAAGGTTGATGTTTTGTAGTATGTACGTGAGTGTCATGCTTGCCAGTAGAACAAATAAGAGCACACTTATCCAGTAGGGCTCCTATAGCCCCTTCCTATTCTTGACAAGAAGTGGGAATGCATCTCTATGGATTTTATTATGAGCTTGCCCAGGGCCTAGGGACGCGATTGTATCTATGTGGTGGTGGATAGGCTGACAAAATATGCTCACTTCTTCCCTATCACTACTACATACTCAACAACTTAGGTGGCAGAGGTCTTCTTTAGGGATATTTTTAGATCTCATGGTTTACCTCAGAGAATTGTAAGTGACAGGGATAGCCGCTTCATGAGTCCCTTTTGGCAAGAGGTATTTCAGTTGTGTGGCACTAAGCTTACACCTAGCACTAGTTATCACCCACAGACCAATGGTCAAACAGAGATTGTAAACAAATGGGTGGAAGGGTATTTGAGGAATTATGTGGCAGATCAACAGCAAGCTTGGGTCATATGGATATATCTCTGTGAGTATTGTTACAATACTACATATCATATGACTATACAAATGACACCCTTCATGGCACTTTATGGTTATGAGGCACCTAGTTTCTTAGATTTGTTGTTGGGAGATAGTCGAGTACCCCGTGTAGGTGAATTATTACAGGAAAGTAAGGATATAGTTGCTAGTCTTAGAGACAACTTTTCTAGAGCTCTAAACCAGAAAAAGTAGTATACAAACAAGAAGAGGACTCAGCGTAGTTTTGAGGTAAATGATATGGTTTACCTCATGTTGCAGCCATATAAGTAGTCCACTCTCAAGAAGAGTGGTATAGAGAAACTCAATCCATGCTATTATGGACCATTCAAGATCATCAAACGAGTTGGTGAGGTGGCTTATGAGTTGGAGCTTCCCACAAATAGTAGAGTTCACAATGTGTTTCATGTATCATGACTCTAAAAGGCATTGGGTTAGAATGTGACACCTTCTGTAGTATTACCTCCCTAGGATGATGAGGGGAAATTGATCTTAGTGCCATAATCCATTCTGGATAGTAGAGAGAAGTAGCTTCGTAGGAGAGTAATCATAGAGTATCTAGTTAAGTGGAAAGATTTACCTATTGAAGATGCTACTTGGGAGGGAGAAGTGATTTTGCAGCATCTAGCATTAATATTGTTTGAGGCCAAGCAATTTTAGGAGGGGCAGACCTGTAATGTCCCATTTTTTTTGGAGGAGTTAATTATAAAGTTATCAATTAAAAAAAATATATTACAAGGTAACTTTATAAATTAAATTAAAAAAATCTTCTAGAGGTTTTTGGAAGAAGCGGAGAAAAAATTAAAAAGGAGGCCGACCTATCAAGGAAAAAAAGAATAAATAGGCATTGAGGGCTCATTTCCTATCATCAAGATTTATTATTGATTTTTTCTTGTGTGCATTGTGGAGCCTAGGTTTTTTGCAAATAGTCACAATTGGCCATTGAGAATGAACACTCTCAATTGGTATGAAATTTTGAGGGTGTGAGAGATCACCTGAATTATTGCAACTATGGGAAGGATATTTCAGTCCTTTCACTTGCGCTTAATTGCTGGTTTGGAGTTTCCAGTAGAGTTGCACTTTCACCATATCATCTTTAGCATTCAGTCTCCACCATTTGATCAATCCAGGTTCTTCATTTCAATCTGTAGTTGCAACAAGTTCTCAATTGTACACAACCAGTTAGGGTTTCACTGTAATGTGCTATGTCATAATGTTTTGGTGCTGAAATTTGCCATATCACTTGTAAAAACATTTGGTTTTCATTGAATGAATACATTGGCACTATTATTTCCTTATTTCAGTAATATACTTTAGCTATGTATTAAATTTAGGGTTTTTTTTAGTGGCCTATTGGTATAGGTCATTATAGTCTAAACTTTTCTTTGATTTGCTATTGGTGGATGCCATCTTTGATCAGTAAGGTTTGAAATAATATGAAGGTCTTCAATAACAATTCACTCAAATTGCTTGAATGCTCTAAAGATTTCCTTGCATAGATAGCTCTCAAAAATTTGTGGTGAGAAATGATGTCAATTATGCCCTTTTTAATCAAATTTTTCCATAAATGCCTGGTACAATTTTCATTTAAAAGATAGAATTTCATCCACTTCACTTGCATTGAATGCTCGATAGAGTCTTCCATGACTCCGTAACCACATAGAACTTAGTTACTCCTAACCTTGCTTGGCAGGGTCTTCAATCCAACTTCATTTGGTAGTGTCTATAACCTAAACATGCTCATTAGTTATTGTATCTTTCACTTGGTGATCCTTTTTCATCTTGAATGCTAATTTGGATATTTCATTCTACTAACTAGAACTAATGTGAGATAGCTTCTTTAGAATCCTAGTTTTAGTTCTCCTATTAGAGATCAAGTGGAAATGGTGGAGTCATCCAATTATTGAGTGACTTGTTCATCATTGCTCGAACTTGTATTCTTAGAAGATTTTGGAACCCATTGTTGTCTCATCTTCTTTCTAATGTTATCACCTTTTTCCTTCTTTTCATCTTCAATTCTTCTAGTATTCATATGGTTCTTAGATGACCAAGTTTTGTACAAATAAAATATCTTTTGGTAGTATCTCTTGTCCTCATATGATGTTTTACACAATTCATTCCAATGTGTCCAAATTCTCCATAGTAATGACATCTGCACCAAGTGTTATAGTCCCAAACAAATATAGCTTTCACAACATATTTTTTTGGGTTCAATATCTTAATTTTGCATTCTAACAATTTGTGCCCATTCTTCTTACATTTATGACATTTTTCTTCAAACTTAGGTTTCTCTTTGCATTCATTTGCCCTATGACCATGCTGATTGCAATTGTAGCTCTTAACATTGAATTTACATTTTCCATTGCTCCAACATTTTTTTGATGTATGACCTATCTTACCACAAGGATCGCAAGTGGGTCTTTGATTCTTTTGAGCTCCTTACTTGGATGATTCACCTTCTTCTATATATCCAATTCCTAGTTTTCCTTTTTGTCTGTAATCACTTTGCTCATTCAATTGATTCATATTTTCTTGAGATTTCATCATTCTCTCATTAGTTTTCCTTTCAATGTTTAGATCATTCTATAATATTTCATTCTCTGATCTTAGATTCATGATTTCTTCATTTGCATTGGTGAGCTGATCGATGAAGTATATCTACTAAAGGGATAGGTCTTGAATTTCATTTTTCTTTCCTTCTATCTCTTCTTTTATCTTGTTTTTCTCTTCCATGACTTCACACAACCTTACTAATTGAATTTCTTGCTCTCTTCTTATTTTTCTCACATCTTCTTGAAGAGTACTATTCTTTTCAAGTAGTTCTTTGATTGATTCATCAACTTCGTCTAAATTTCTTGAGTGGATTTCTTCAATTCTTTCTTTAGTGTAGATTTGATCATTCATTTGGATTGCAAGTTCTTTTCTTCTTTTCAAGGATTGAGAGAGTTGCTCTTTTGTTTTCTTGAGTTTTCCAATAGAAAATTCCAAATCTAGCTTCTCATTGTCAATAGCATTATCAAGTCTAAATACCTACATAGCCTTTGATCTTTGTTGAAGTTGTTAAACTTCTTTCTTGAGAACTACAAAGCTCTAAAAACAATTGTTGGAAATATTATGATAGGCTAAGTTCCTGAGAGGGGAGGGGTGAAATAGTAACTTATAAAACTTAATCCTTAATTAGCAATTAAACCTTCATGTGTATTCTAATCTGATGGCATGCATGAGAAACTAAAAACATTAAAGCATACCTAACACTTTTAACACACAATTTGGTGAGCTAGAAACCTTCCAAAGAGAAAGTAAAACTAGGGTGGGGATGATACCAACAAGCTTTAGTACTATAGTATGAAGTATGCACTTAGTAAAGAGATTTACACAAGATTGTTAGGTGTACCTTATTAAAGGATTTGACTGATCTACCTGTTAGGATGAAACAGTAGCTAATATTTGATCTACGACTTGGTTTGCTGAATGAGATTCCTTTGACTGTAGCAATCACCTTGTTGTGATAGATAAATCTTTGTTGCTCCTTATATTGTTGTAGCCTTTTTAATTCGCTCTTCTTTCTTCTCTGCTTGTTACATTACATTATTTCTTTTCTTTTATCATTATCATCATTATCATATTGGATGTGATACAATACATTACATATATACCAAACCAATTTAAAAATTACAAAGTCGATCACAATACAAGTTTGCACAAAATACATGAAGTTGGCCCAAAAGAAGAAACTCAAGTTCTATTGACTAGCTCGATGAGGTTCTGATACTTGGCATCCACTATTAATTCTTGGCATCATCATGCACTTAGTTGACATAGAAGCTCAATCCATACTGATCACTTTCAAGTAGTCTTTAACTCAGTCTACACTAATGACTTGATGAATATTGTGAAACTCAACATATAAATTGAATCACTCAATTCACACTACATAGGTTGGTCAATGCTTTCAGTACAAGCTCAGTATAAACTGAGTCACTTGGTTAACACTAAGTAGCTTAGTTAACACTAGACTCTCATCACAATAACGACAAGCTCAGTAAGCACTACACAACTTAGTTGGCATTGATAAACTCAACATACACTGAGATGCTCAATTTATATTGTTGATCAATACCTTGGTAGTAACTGGTGCAAAGTGAATATTGTCCAAGGGACTCAGTAGTACTTGTAGAACTTGTTAGCAACTGAAATGCTTGGTTAACAATATTAACTATATAGTATGCTCGATAGATACTTACAATTTGAATACATGTATGTAACTAATAACAAACATGACTGAAATGTCAATAATATGATCCTAAAAAAAGACCTAAAAATTGTAAAATGTCCTAAACAAATCTATAAAATTGGGAAAAATATCCTGAACAAACCCATAAAAATTATAAAATGTCCTAGACAAATCCATAAAAATCATAAAATATCCTGAATAAATTGATAAAAAGCATACCATGTCTTGAAAAAATCCCTAAACATCATAAAATGTCTTGAAATAAACCTTAAAATCATAAAATGTCCTGAAGAAATGAGTAACACAAAAACATCAAATATCCTCAAAAGCCCTAAAAATTACAAAACCCACTGCAAACTTGCAATAAACTTTGTAAATAGTCACTATGGATAATCCGCCCTTTTGCCTAAACACTCACACTTTCACAGATGAAAACTCAAAGCACTACACTTGAATGACAATCACACTATCTAAGCAATGTGAACCAACAATCAATCCAACTTGTCACTACCAACCAAACAAACAATCAGACCTATCACATTATCAATCTATCAAACACTATGAAGACCTAAAACACTAAAAAGCAAGTAATAATGGACAAGAATAAATGTTGGCTCACGTTGTTTAGTGAGTGATTTTTTTTCTTTTTTTTCTTTGATCATGTTACTATGCCACTCAATGATACAAACTGATCTATGAGAGTGGTTGGGATGGTTCATGATCATTCTTTTATTTTCTATCTGTTAAACATGTACCATTGAGAGTCTGGGGCATGTATATATGCCTCAAGAAGGAGAAGGTCATTTTTATTCTACATCATGTTTGTTTATACAAAAGGTTTGCATTTGTGCTCTGGCCCTCTATGATCCCGTCATATCAAAATAAAGCTCCATTGACATGTACTACACTTTATGAAAGAAAAAGGCATCACCTCATTCTAACTTGTCCTCATCTTGTCTCCTTTATCTTCTGATATCCATTTCATTCACCACCATGGTCTCATACTTTGATATGCCAAAAACATCTTTATCCTTCATTTCAACATCCTTGCATAATCATTCACTATCTATCAACCTTCTATGGCTTTCCACCAAGTCTAACCTAGATTTGACCAAGTTTGACCATTTTTACTAGGTTGGCCTATGTTTTGACCTCTTTCTATGATTTTGGGGATGTACATAAATTTTTAGGCAATTTCAAGTCCAATCAGACTAATTTTGGCCCTTGGAGCCTTTTGCGTATAGTCTACACTATTAGAGCATAGTTGGGCTTCCAAGTACACAAAAGGTACACTTGGTCATCTTAGAGTGCACTTGGCATGACCAAGTGCACCCTCTATGATCTTTGGTGTGTTTTGGGTGCACTTGGTGTAGTTAAATTCCTAAATCTATGCCCAAGACCTTGAGTGACCCTTATTTTGCACTCTAGATCCCATAACATTTGCATTTGACCTTTGATTTATGATCTATCAGTTGCATTGGATCTATCTTCTCATTGTCAAAAAAATGACCTATCATTTTTTTTTTTAGTCAATTTCTTAAGGGAACACCAATGAAACTACTCATGAGGCCTCCATTGACCCTTGTTGTGCACTATAGACCCCATAACTATTGCATTTGAGCTCCATTTTTTGATTTGTTAGTTGCTATGGATTCATCTCTTCATTGTCAAAAAATTGACCTATTATTTTCATTATTTGGTCAATATCTTGAGGGGGAACCCATATATATCACCCTTGCTGGGGCATGCTTTTATTGCATTTTCATTAGTGTTCTTTGACACAACACTTTAAATCACATTGTATTTAAGAAGGGCAAAATGTAGATGCTTAGAAAAGGTTTGCATCTATGGTTTACTCACTTTTTCACACTAACTCATCCCATTTTCTCATTTTACTAATTTTTATATTTTAGCCAACTTGATTATCATTTGATTATATTTCAACAATGTCCTTCATCATTCATATCCCCTTTCAAATCAATCACAAATCATTTCAAAATCTCATCCAAATCAACCCAGAATCATCCAAATCAACCCATAATCAACCAAATCAACTCAAAATCATCCCAAATCAACCTAGAATCAACCCAAGTCAACCCAAAATCATCCCAAATAAACTCAAAATCATCCCAAATCAAACTAGAATTATTCCAAATCAGCCCTAATCAACCCTACAAGTATCAAATATCTCAAATCAATCATCATTTTTCGAACCCTAGGCATTGTCATTTTTCTTAATGCCTTGGAAACCTATCAAATCTTATCAAACCTATCAAATATGACCTTAGTACTATCATTTCCCTTAGCACTAGGTCAAAATGTCATTCTTATGATCTGATCATTGATGTTGTCATGTTCGTTAGTCTCATATCGTGACATTATCAAACCAATTTAACAACATTGACAATGTCCACTGATGTTATTATGATCAACCTTATCAATCAATTTTGATCTTGTAACATTTAAATGTTACACATTCTTAATCCATGTCATGTGTCCTTGGCATGTCATCAATCCTAATCAGTTGTTCAATTTGATCATGACTTTGATCTACTCATCATCATCCTAGTTATTCTGAATAATCACCGCATTTCATCAAAGGATATCATTACATTATATATTTGCAAATTGGAAAATCACTTACTAGCTTACCCTATAGGATTAGTTAACCCATGATCTAATCCTATAATAGTCCAATCATTTTCATCTTAGATTAATAATAATTCTTCTCAAATAACATTATCAATTAATTAATAGTTATTAATTAATTGATTCATCATTTTCAAAATATGGGAATTCTCAATTTCCTAAGTTCTATTTTCGACCTCTAATTTCCATTTTACTAATTTTCATTTGTGTGGATATATGAATTTTTAATTCAAATATTCCACAAAACCTTGACACATGGACATGATGTGTCATAGATTCTCTCCTCATACTTGGCTAAAATATTTCATATTTAATATATTTTATTCCTTATGCATGTCTATAATAAGCCTCCATTGTCATAGAGTCTTGGCTATAAGTGGCTTTAACATATCATATGCACATCATAGATTCTCCTCCACTTTTAGCCATGTTGAATTTCATGTGTCGTAGAATCCTACAAGTGGCTTTGAGGTGTCATATGCACATCATAGAATCTCCTCCACTTTTAGCCATGTTGACTTTCATGTGTCATAAAATCTCATATTTGGCTTATTTTGTCATGGTTGTCATAGATATTCTATGGAATATCATGTCAAGTTGCACATTTCAAATGACGAGTGTCTACCCTCTCATTCAATTCTCTACTCTTGCATGTTGGCTATCAATTAAGCCATCTTGCTCCCATTTTAGATCCTAAAGAGACATATTATTAGATTCTTCATCTTTACCATCTATTAGGCTTGAAATCACTCTTCTAGTATTCTCAATAGCATCATCCTATCAATAGGCTTTTGCTTTCAATTGTGTGCACTATAGGAAATTGGAGCTACATCAAATGGAGAAGAAAGAAGGACATGGGAGATACAACTAAAAGACAGAGTTTTACATATGCTGCTTTCTTTGTTTTAGTTGACCTTTATCATAGATTAGATGGGTTTTAGTGTATATTTATTGAGTTTTGTGATTTCTCATAATATGTTAGGTTCTAACCCATTTTATGGTCCTACAACTACATCTTGATTTTCTTGTTCACTAGTAGTGCTTTGAGCATCATCATCCACATTGATGAATCTACTATTGTATTTTGGTTCTTCTTTGCATGTTGTATCACTTCTTTCTACAAACTCATCAATTTTCACATTTGTACTTTCAACACCTTTGTTAGTGTTAGAGTTCAAACACTTGTAAGCTTTTCTCTTAGTGGAATATCCTAGGAATATACCTTCTTCACTCTTTGCATCAAATTTTCCATTCCTATTATCTTTAAGTATATGGCATCTACTTCCAAAGATTTTGAAAATGTCACATTAGGAAAATGTCTATACCATTGTTCAAAAGGTGTAGCATATGTGCCTTTCTTAACTTGTACTCTATTTAGGGTATTCACAAAAATACTAATAACTTATCTCCAATATTTATTTGATACACTCTTCTCCATAATTAATATTGTGGTACAGTCCATTATTTGTTTGTTCCTTCTTTTAGCTATCCCATTCTAAGGGGGGTCCTTAGTGCTGACATCTATCTTTTAATTCCTCTATCATTGCAGAATTTATTAAACTCATTTGGAATGAATTCACTACCTCTATCAGATCTCAAGCACTTTAGACTCTTCCCTATTTCTTTTTCAACTCTGGCTAAATACCATTTATCTTTAAGAACCATCACAACCATAATCCTAGAGTAATCATCAACAAATAGAATGAAATACTTATCTCCATAGTAGCTTTAAACATCAATGGGTCCACATAGGTCAGCGTGAACCAATTCCAAAATATCATTAGTAGTGTATATTTTTCTCTTAAAACTAGACTTGGTCATTTTTTACACATGGCATTGTCAAATTTCTTTAGTTTAGGCAATCCTTTTACTTTCTTCATATTATTGATATTCATCAAACTATAATCAAATAATCAAAACTATCACTATCACTCTTAACATGTTTTACTTTTCTTTTGTTAAGTACCAATTGTGACTTAAATGGAGATTCAATAGTAGTAGGTGTGTAGTTATCAAATTTAGACATTTCAAAAGTAGTAAGTCTACCAATTACACCTTCCAATGTCAAAGTGTTACCTAATGTTCATCTCAATTCTTAGTCATCTCAATTCTTGGATTGTAGACACTCTAATGGCATAAATAGGGAGTAAAGTCCTTACTACCTTTCTTATCATAGTTTCATCTTTGATTTCTCCATTTGCACCACTAATAACATTTACAACTTTTTTAACTGTTGTATAGTATTGCACTATATGCTTGCCTTCCATCATTCTCATGTCATCAAATTTACCTCATAGGATTTCCGATTTGGCTCTTAAGACATTGTCATCGCCTCCATATATGGTCTTTAGGTTGTCCCACATTTTCTTTGCACTACCATAGTCTTTTATGTTATCAAACTTGACATAAAGAAATCTACAAAATTTCTTGATTGCACATTCTTGCTTTTGCTTTAGTTGATTAGTTGTTAGAGGAGTAGTGGTCACTTTTCCATACTCATTATGTAAAAAGTTGATAGTAGGATCACTAATACTGGATATGTGCAACCCCATCAAGGTTTTCCATGTAGTAAAGTTCTCCTTGTTTAGCTTGAGTACATCTCTCTTATGAGTCATGATTTTTAGCTTTAAGTACCTTCAAACTTCTCTCTATAAGAGCTAAGCTCTTATACCAATTATTAAATATGTTTAGAACAACTAACGAGGGTGGTGGGGGGGGTGAATCTATTACTCAAGGTCCTTAAGTACCATTTGAAAAATTAAACATAAAACTCATACTATTCTTCTTATCGTATTATTTCTTGGTCTCTATTGTAAACCAAAATTTCTATTCCAAATATAACATTCTTTGTTGAGTATAAAATGTAAAACATATAAAGCATTCAACACAAATTTGACACTAGAATTCTTATGTGGAAACCCAATTTAGGAAAAAATGTTAGAGCAATAAAGTTTTTTCTTATTAATTAAATCATATTGATTGAATTATTAAGTCACTTATTATCTTTAGTTTACTTAAGCTAAAATTTGGGCATATAATAATCAATTATTTTATTAATTATTATCATGCAACCTAGGTTAGTTACATGTTAGGGTTTTGATCTCCTTTTATAAGGATTGATCTATTTGTAATTTACATTTATTCACTTTTGATAATAGCAATTTCTCTTTTTTCTCATTAGGAATATATCATCTATGGATCTGGAAATACTAGCCTCCACAACTTTTGCTTCTCGAAAGGTTCTTGTCTATAGGTGATTACTGGGAGCTGTGGGGTTGATCTTTCATCAACTTTAGAAAAAATCATCAGAAACATGTCACCAATTTTAACTCTTTATAAGTGAACTTTGTTAGGAGGCAACCCTGATAAAGGTTACAATACACACTATTAAATATGACCTAGTTAGAGGATTTAATTACCTTATTAGGAGTGGGCTTTTCAGAGGACTTTGATGATTCCATTTAGAATGTCACCTTGTTAAAGGATTTACATAGACTCTTAAGTCTTTCAAATGACTATTAGGTCAACCTTTGTTAAAAGAATTTCAATACAAACTATTTGCAATGATTAGAAAGAAAATAATAGGTATGATTTGTGTGATTACAACTCACTTTGAAAGTTTAGATCTCTCTTTGGTCCTTATGCTAACTTACTAATAAGCTCTCCACTATCATATTTGATCTTGAATCTCTTAGAAACCCTTCAATAAATCAATCTTCCCCATTCAACAATACTTAAGTATTTTTTCTTAGATTTCAATTATCACTATCAGCAACATCATTCACTCTCACACTTGTGCACCTCTGATCCAACTTTCTCTATATGCCTTACTTCACATACATTCTTGCATACACACATTTGACTTAGCTCTACACCTCTATAAATAGGTAATTCTTGATTTACCATTTTCTATTATCATCATAGATCTTAGGGTTTACGATTAGGTTCAACATGATTCATTGTATCTATCCATCTTCTTGGTCTTCTTTTATACAACTTCTCTAGAATCTAATTGTTAGGTCTTTACCTAATCCTTGCCTTGAATTTAATGATCCAAATCATCAATATTATCTTAAACATATTTTACTTCTCCCAAGAAATCAACTATGTCAACTAAGAATAATGATTTCCTTGAATTCATCTTCAATAGTGTTACTTGGCAATCACTAAGTTCTAACACTTAGTCATTACTTAACACTTAGGCCTTGTAAAACTTTTTGTGTTCACATCAACTAACTTGCTTGGTTGATATTGATGCTCATTCAACATTATATTTTCTTAGCATTAATTGTGGCTCAATTGACATGAACATCACTCATCTTTCCTTTTCTATGTACTCTATTTCTTAGCTTAGTTTAATACAAATAATCACTTTGTCTCTTCAAAGTCTAATTAATCAAATGTCCATTGTAGCTTCCTTCTCATAACTCAACCTTTCCTCTATGTGCTATTTTTATGAGAAATTTCTCAAATAATCTTCATCAATCAAATATATATGAAATTTATATTACATAGCAATATGTCTCATCAATAGATTTGACATCAATGAAAAAAAAAAATTTATTCCAATTGTAGGTTTCCAATAGAAAGTACAACATATGTAATGATAAACATCATAATGTGTAGAAAACTTGACATGAACTCTACAATAACATGTAGTTTGTGTTGGAAACTACAATTGGAATAATTATTATGTTGTCATTGATGTCAAATCTATTGGTAAGATAGTTTTCTATCTAATCTATGTGTCATATCTATTTGATTGATGAAAAGGATTTGAGAAGTTGTTCATAACAAAATAATCTAGAGGATAGGTTGAATTATGAAGAGGAAACCACAAATTAATATTTCATTAGTAGAACTTTGACAAGATAAATTGATTGTTTAAATCATGTTTCAAAAGGAGAAGACAATAATTTTCAAGTCTTGAAAGTGTGAGAAAAGATAGATCAAAATGCATAGGCTTGACTTAGAAACAAAGTAGAAGACTAAATAATTTTGATGTATATGTTGAGTGATGCTAGTGCCAACCAAGCCACAATAAGTTTTGATCAAAGTTAATGAAGACTAAGTAGTACTATCAACCAAGTGGTGGTGTATGTGTTGAAAAAGAATTCTAATAGTGACTGAGTACCCCAGTGATGACCGAATGCCAGACTTTGGTAGAAGAGCAACATTTTAACTATTTGCAAAGTATTGTAATTTCCAACCAACTAAGTTGATTTCATAGGATATAGAAAGCATGATGAAGATAAGGATTGATGAGTTGGATCACTTAATTCTATGGGAGGATTAGGTAAATGACCTGAGAGATGAATTCAAAGAGAAGTGTCTAGAAAAGGAGAGATAAAAAGAATAGCAATCAGATCAAGTGTATTTGATAGATCTAATCATAAACACTAAGACCTATGGTGATGTTTGAGTAGAAAGAGATTATAATTACCTATTTAAGGACATATAGAGGACAACTTATGAGTGTGTGGATGTGAATGTGTCTATATGTAGATACTTGTAAGGTTGAAGCTACGACTAATGTTATTGACTAGCAAATCTAGGTAGAAGGCTGAATCGAGTTGAGAAGAAGTGAAGGGTGATTTCTTGAAGGGTTGCTAAGAGAATAAAAAATGAGATGAAATGAAGGCTAGAAATTGAATTAATACATGAGAGTTAAATAGGATATCTGTACATGAAAAGTGAGTTCTACTTAATAGATCAAAACCTGTTGTTACTTTCTAACCATTGTGAACAATATTTCAAATCCTTTAATCAAGATTGACCTAAAAATCATAGTGACCTAACAATATATGTAAATCCTTTAATAGGGTGACATTCTAATGGAATGTTCTAACGTCCTCTAATAAGGCTACTTCTAACAGGGTGATTAAATCTTTTAAAAAGGTCACATTTAATAGTGTGCATTGTAACCTTCAACAAGGTTGGCTTCTAACAGAGCTCATTTCAAAAGAGTGAAATTTTGTGACATGTTGCTAGTGATTTTCCCAAATTGGGTTTCCACATTAAATCCTAGTGTCAAAATTTTGTGGATGTTATTATGATGTTTTACTCATTAATGTTTACATTATGCAAGTTTATTATTTTAAGAACAATGGACAACTAGATAATGTTACTGAAAGCTTATAGTAGAGACCAAGCTATGAAGAGATAAGATCTGAAGTTGTTTAAGTGTTTGTTGGTTTAATTGGTATATCTAGAACTTGGATAATTGATTCACCACCCCCTCCCCTACCCCTCTCAGTTATTCAAAATATTATAACAATTGGTATTAGAGCATTGATGCTTGTAGAGAGAAGTTTGAAGATACTCAAAGATAAAGATCATGGCATACAAAAGGGAGATACCAAAGTTGATCAAAGAAAATTTTCCTACATGGAAAAAGTTGATGAGGCTACATATAACTATTACTAGAGATGCTATATTGAATTTTATATGTGTATGCATCACCATTGAATTCTATATGTGTACATAGAAACAGTCCCTTTGGCTACTCAATAAGTGAAAGAAAAGAAAGAACACAATTAGTTAATGTTGGAGATTTCTTCAACCCTTAGATATGCTGAGTGTGATGACCTAAAAGAGTGCAATAATTCAAAGGAAATGTGGGATAAACTAAATATCATCTATGGAGGAGATCATAATGTCTCAAGAGCCAAATCAAAAAATCTGAGAGGTAAGTTTGATGAAACAAGAATGACATAATGTGATAATATAGTTCAATACTATACAAGATTCAAAGAGGTTATCAATGCTATTCGAGGAGCTAAAGGAAATATTGAAGATGAAACAATAATCAGAAAGGTATTGAGAACTCTACTTCCTATCTATATAATTAGGGTTTTTACAATACAAGAACTAAGATGTACACAAGGTAATGCCCTAATCTTGGAAGGTGTAATTGGTAGGCTTACTACTTTTGAAATGTCTAATTTTGATAATTATGCACCTAATACTATTGAATATTCTTTTAAACCACAACTAATTCTTAGAAAAAATAGAAAAGGAAAACATTTGAAAATTGTTAGTGATGCTTATGATTATGAACTTGATGAACTTGAGGCACTGATAGCTAGGAGATTTGGAAGAGGCAGAGGAAAATACAAAGGTAAACTTCTCATAATCTATTTTTTGTGCAACAAGGTTTGTCATATTGCTACTAGATGCCCTAAGAGAGAAGAGAAGGATGAATGGAAGGAAAGAAAGTACAAAGGAAGAAGAGATGACTGAGACTTCAAGAAGAACAAGGATTACAAGGAAAAAGGTAAGAAATCTTGTTATATTGATGAAGAAGAAACTGATACTCAATCTGATAATAATGATGAAGAGGTAGTATATGTTGCCATGAAAGATAATTTTGATGAAGATGAAAAAACTACTTTAAATTATCATGTGAATAAAAGTGATAGATGGATAATTGATAGTGGATATTCTAATCACATGACTGGTGATAGAAGTAAATTTGAGGATATTGGACCATACAAGGGTGGTTTTTTTAAATTTAGTAATGATGTTTTATGTCTTGTGAAGGGTAAAGGATCTATATGACTAATTGATAAGATGAAATAAGACAACATTTATTGGGTTGGAGGACATAACTATAATATGTTAAGTGTTTCACATTTAAACAAATTAGGGTATAGAGTTTAATTCCATCACAAAATGGTCAAAATATATTATGTTGATGCTAAACTGATTCAAAGTGGTGATCAAATAAGAGGTAATTTGTTCAATCTAGATTTATCTTATGAGACATGTGTCTTTGCACAACATGAAGATATTTGGTTATGGAAAAAGAGGTTATGTCATGTCAATTTTAACAATTTGGTTAGCATTAGCAAAATGAGAAAAGTAACAGGTTTTCCAAAATTGAAGAAACACCACAATGCTATGTGTAAACAATGTCAATTGGGAGAAATAACAAAGACTAGTTTCAAGAGAAAAACATATTCATCTGATGATATTTTGAAATTGGTTCATACTAACCTATGTGGATGCATTAGAGCTCAAAGATATTGTGGAGATAAATATTTCATTCTATTTGTTGATGATTATTCTAGAATTGTGACTATAATATTTCTTAAAGAAAAATATGATGCTTTTCATTTGTTTAAGTGGTATTTGGCTAGAGTGTAAAAAGAGATAGGGAAGAGTCTAGAGTGTTTGAGATCGAACAGGGGTGGTGAATTCATTTATAATTAGTTTAAAACATTTTGCAATAATAGAGGAATTTGAAAAAGATGCCTACACCTAGGACCCTTCCTCATAATGAAATAAGTAAAAGAAGGAATTGATAAATTATGGATTGTGCTAGAACATTAATGATGGAGAAAAATGTGTCATAGAAATATTGGAGAGAAGATGTAATTATATTTTTCTATACTTTGAATAGTGAACAAGTCAATAAAGGTACAAATTCTACACCTTTTGAATTGCAGTATGGATATACACCTAATATAAAAATATTTCAATATTTTTGGAAGAAAATGTTACATTCTTAAAGACAATAGAAATGTAAAACTTGATGCTAAAAGTGATGAAAGTATATTCCTAGGATATTCGACTAAGAAAAAAGCTTATAAGTGTTTGAAATATAATACTAAAAAAGTTGTGAAAGTGCAAATTTAAAAGTTGATGAACATACTGAGAAAAATGAAGTTGAATGTAAATAGAACCTAAAGATTATAGTTCATTCATACATATTTTTTAATGATATTTCTCTAAGAACTCCACCTAATTAGGAAAAAAAAAATTCAAATCCTCATTAGATTAGGAATTCTAAGTTGCAAAAAATAGTTGCTGAGAATGGGTGTTGTGCAACAAGTAAATGATGTCAAGTCATAGACAGAGGAAGCCAAACATTAGGAAGGAAATGTTAAGCATGGAAAACATGATCTAGAAATTGGATAAGAGAGAGAGATAATGAGCTTGAAATTATGTCAAATAAAAGAGCTAGTGTTAGTAAAATATGTGAGAAGACATCATGCAGCTGAAAAAATCATTAGAGATAAAGAGTCTGGTGTTATGACAAGAGAAAGACTCAAAAGTGGTACATGCTTACTTTACGAGTTTGAACCCAAATCTATGAAAGATGCTTTGGAGAATAAGGATTGGATACAGACTATGAATGAAGAAAATGAGAAAATTGGAAAGAACCAAATATGGTCCCTAGTACCCAGACCTAAAGAAAAAAATGTTATTGGAACTAAGTGTGTATTCACGAACAAGATGAACAAAATAGGTGAAGTCACAATGAATGAGGCAAGATTGGTATGCAAGGGATATGCACAAGAGTAAGGTGTTGACAATTTGAGACATTTAACCCTATAGCAAGACTAGAAAGAGCTAGAACAATTCTTGTATATTCTACTTATAAAGGATTTAAGGTATATAAAATGGAAGTCAAATCTTCATTTTTGAATGGGATACTTGAAAAAAAGGTATACATAGAAAAACCTAAAGGATTTTTTGATCCTGGCAAGCCCCTAGAGCATGGTATGATAGATTTCATAATTATTTGGTGAAGATTGGTTTTGCAAGGACAAATGATAACAACAATCTATATTTGAAAACTGGCAAGAACAATGAAGTACTATTATCTAAAATTTTTGTTGATGATATCATAGTTGGAGGCAAGGAATAATTATGAAATTCATTTGTTGATGAAATGAAGAAGGAAATTGAAATGTCAATGTTTGGTGAGATCAATTTGTTGTTGGTTTACAACTATATCAAATGAAGAAAGGTATCTTCATTACTTAGTCCAAATATATCAAGGAGATACTAAATTTTTTTGGGATGGAAGATTCTAATCCAGCAAGTACACCTATGGTTATTGTACATAAACTATCTAAGAATGATGATTCTACTTATGTGAACCAGACACAGTACAAATCAATGATTGGAAAATTGTAATATGTTTTTCATAGCAAACAAGATATTGCATTAGTAGTTTGGATAGTTGCAAGATCTTCAACAAGTCCTAAGGAAAATCACATGATAATAGTGAAAAGGATATAACTGAGATATTTAAAGGAACATAAGACTATGGATTGTATTAGAAGAAGAATGATAAGTTTTAACTAAAGGTATTCACTAACTTTGATTGGGAAGGAAATATTGATGACATAAAAAACACAAGTTGTGGTGTATTCTTTCTAGGAAAGAGATTGATTTCATGGACAAGCAAGAAGTGAAACTGCATTTACCAATCAATAGTTGAAGGTGAGTATGTGGCAACAACAATTAATTGTTCATATTTCATATGGATCAATAAATTATTGAAAGGTATGAAGGAAGGTATTATTGGTCCAATGGTTATCTATTATGATAACACAAGTGCTATTAACATATCAGAGAACCATTTTATGCACACAAAGACAAAGTGTATTACTATCAAGTATCATTAATTCAGAGAGCTAGTTTAAGACAAAGAAGTGAAAATAGAATATGTGAACACAAAAGAGAAAATAGATGACATATTCACTAAATATTTTCCTATGGATTCTCATGAATATCTTAGAGATAAATTAGGGGGTGATGCCCCTAGACAAAGCTACTTAAGCTAAGATGGTGTTATGCATCAAATGTGTTGATTAGACTATCTCACACATTGATGTAACTAGTTCTAATTTAGGAGTTGCCTAAGGTAGTAGTAATGTAGAAGGACATAATTACGGATCAGTCATATAAAGATGAAAAAATAATAATTTAGAACTAACATAAAGGAATCTACATGAAAAAGATGTATGAGATAGAGATAATGTCTTTGGAATTGTTGTTAAAGAGGGAGAGAATATATAAGAAATATCTAATAAACCTAGAGGGAGATATTATTAGATAGTTATAGATAAAGAAGTGAAAGCTGGCAAGGAATGATGCTAAATAAGAGGGAGTGATTACTTAGAGAGGGCTCATAAGATTTACTTGATATGTTGCTAGAGATATGAACAAGAATAAAACTAAGGATATTAATGAAGATCTGATACATTGAGGGTGTTTCTTGTGTATGTATAATTTTTAGATTTTATGGTAACCTAAAGTATTTCTTAAATATTGTTTTGGAGGTGTTTTCATCAATGCCAAAGAGGGAGATTTTTTGGAAACTACAATTGTAACAATTTTTATGTTATCATTGATGTAAAATCTATTGGTGATATTGTTCGCTATCTAATCTAAGTGTCATATCTATTTGACTAATGAAGAGGATTTGAAAAGTTGTTCATAACAAAATAATCTAGAGGATAGGTTGAGTTATGAAGAGAAAATTACAAATGACCATTTTATTAGTTGGACTTTGACAAGATAATGTGATTGTTTAAATCATGTTGCAAAAGAAAAAGAAAATAATGTTCAAGTCTTGAATGTATGAGCAAAGATAGATCAAAATGCATAGGCTTGATAGAGAAATAGAGTAGAAGAATAAATAATTTCTATGTATATGTTGAGTGATGCTAGTGACAACAGAGCTATAGTAAGTGCTAAGAAAAGTTAGTGTTGACTGAGCATTAGTATCAACTAAGTGATAGTGTATGTGTCGAATAAGAATTTTAATAGAAACCAAGTAACCCAGTGATGACTAAATGTTAGAATAGAGTATTGTCCCAGGAACAAAATTTTAACTGTTTGTGAGGAATCAAAATTTCTAGTTAACTAAGTTGATTTCATGGGATATATATATATATATATATATATATATATATATATATATATAGAGAGAGAGAGAGAGAGAGAGAGAGAGAGGTGGGTTACAAGTTTGAGCGGAGGGAGAGAGGTTAGCTTGATCAGTGAGAAAAGGGAGATTATAGATGTGGGATTAGGAGTTAGTTATATAGAAAGAGATGTAAGTTAGGAGTTTGAGGGGATGAAGAAATGTAGATTAGGCTTTAACCTAGATAGTGAAGGGTAACAAGTTTGAGGGAGTGGGTGTTAAGGGTTACTAAAAGAGTGAGAGAGAGGTTATGAATATATTTGATTGTATATACAAAAATATATAGTTATAAATATGTATGTATATAATATTTAATTATATATTAATTTAGCTATATAATTATAAATATATATAAAATACTTAATTATATTTAAATTTGTTTACATATTTATAAATATTAAATTATAAATATATATTTTATTTATGATAGACATAACCCAATCAAGTTATTTCTATCATAATAACCCGAGAGGTTATGTAAATGAAATTTTTCATTCACTCATTAAAAATTCAATTGGGTTTTATTTCTTAAAAACTCGATTGGGTTTTATCTCATAAAAACCTAATCAGATTCTTTAACCATTGCAATACATTTTTGGCCTTAATAACCCAATCAAGTTATTTTAAATAATAAAACCTGATAGGGTTATGATTTGAAATTAGCCTCGAGAGTTGACCCTTTGGCTTCTTATTTAATAGTGATTTTAACTACTAGGTAGAAAAGATAGGATTGCATCTAAGGGTCACTAATTCCCATGATGGATACAATTTCTCAAGAACCTATGCCAACTATAAGGTTGAACTCCTTTTTCTACTTTAGGCTCTACAAAACCTAGCCACGTAGACCTTTAGATTCATTCAAATGGTAGTAGTTCCAAAGCATACATCTAAATCTATACAAAGAAAATTAAACCTTTATTTCTCTTATACTCATGCAATAATAGAGTTATGCAATAGCAAGTTACAAAACCTATGAAATCCACAAGTTGAGTGAGGGTATCCTTTTAGCTCCTAAATAGAAAGGGAAAATGGATAATTAATATTTGATTTTGAATCAAGAAAACCCCATATACAAAAAATAACTAAATTGATCCTATAGCTAATCAATGCCCTATCCATTTATTGTTCCACAAATTATAATATACATCTAGGATATCAATGATATGTCACATACATCTATTAATCTCATATTGGTTTTGACAATTGAGTGCCAACACACTTAAGTCATTACTAAGTTCATGCCGAACTAGTAATACATGCCAATTATGATATGTAAATACAAGACTATGTCGAGTTGCAATGAGTGTTGAGTCACTAATGTGCCAAGTCACTCAAGTGCCGAGTAGAAAATACATGTTGATTGATTTGAGTGCCAAGTAAATAGTAGATGCTAAGTAGTTTAGGTTTCGAGTTAGAAACAAAATTACAATATGTGTCAAGCATCAGTAACTTTAAGTGTTGAGCAACACAGATGGACATATTTGTTTATGATTGCACAAACAACTATGTACATCATTTTTTTAGCTGATCAAAGGATAGAATACGATCTTTTGAAGATAATGATGAATCTGTATGTGGATTCCCTATGCAATTACATGTAGCCAATCAGATAAAGAAAAGGATTAAGTGGTAAAAAAGATGAATCTTAGCTATAGATTCATACCTAACCCTAAGTTTTCTAGTCTTCTTAAGGAGGACAAAACCCTAAACTTCATAATGAGCATGTAAGAAGTTGAAGGAGGAAGATAGTGAATTTTTCATGTGAGAACAAAGCATTCATGGATACTTAGAAGTTATAGAGAGTGAATTGTAGAATTAGTTTAAGAAGAGCAAAGGATAGAGGATACAACATTGATGCATCAGATTAGAGAGGATCAAGAAGGACACTATATGGATTTGATCTTTAATTAGGCAATCAGAGCCAATCACAATATCTATGTTGAAACATCCTAACAAGTGATTTTAGTTAAATCTCCTAGGCAAAGTAGTCCTAATAGACTGTTTTAAATCCTTTAATAGGGTGACATTCCAAGTGGATGTTCTGAAGTCCTTTAGCTAGACACACTTCTAATTGGGTGTTGAAATCCTCTAACAAGATGGGACTTAATAATTCTTGTAAGCCTTTAACAGGGCAAGCCTTTCACAGGGCAGATCATGTTTCATGGTCAAACCATTGTAACCTTAATTGGCTACACTTTATTATTGTAGTAGTGAAGAATTTTGGATGTCATCCCCACCCCACTTTTACCTTCTCTTTGGAGGGTTTCTGGGTAATAATATCAAGTGTCAAATGTGTGATTGGTTATATGTTTACATGATTTATGTATGTGCTTTACATGTTATTTCAGTTTATCTATTGAATGCATGAGATGGATGAGTGGTGAATAATTTTATGGGTTCATGTTTTAACTACTGACTCACCCTCCCTCCCACCTCTCAGTAGCTTATCTTTCCTACTTGTAATTCCAACAACATCAAGATATCAAATCTATCCTATCACTTTGTGAATTAGACATCAAAGTTCATACTAACCGTCATACTTATCAGACATCCTTCTCATGAAATATGCAACCCTATCAAAATATATCAAGTATTTACTTGATTCTTTGAACCAAAATAAAAAAATCAAGATATATAACTCAAAATGAGATGCAATTAGACCTATGATCTTTGTCCACTAATCACTAAATTTTACAAACAATAGAGGTAGGAGAAAGGAATCTAAATGAAACTAAAATACTTTGTTTCTCCTTATATCCATTTCCTTGAAATAAATACATTAAAGATGTATGAAAATAACTCATCCAACAAAAAATAGACAAGAACTATCAATAGAATTTCATTGTGTTTTTCATACAAGAGAAATACTGAAAGAATGGTGGAATCAAAGCTAGAGCTCTGCTCTATAGACTGGAACCAACTTTTTACAATGAGAGAAAAAAGAAAGATGTAGAATAATAAAAGATGATTAGATTTGATCTGGAAGTTTCAAATGTCATCTTCAAACTTCATTAAATATTGTTTCAAATCCTCTCACATCTATCATCTTCTAGCAACAAATCAAAGTTGATCATTTGCCTCAACAAACTCATCAAAATATCTTCAAATGATGGAGAAACTAATATTCCTAAAAAAATACAAAGCTACACCTAAAATTTAAGCCAAAACCCCACCTAAATAATTACAACCTCAAAATACCATTCCTAGGAACATCTTGGAAAATTTGAGGATAAACCATTTAACTGGTATCTCTAAAACTGAATTTGAAACTCCATGACAAAAGCTAAAATATATTGTTAAAATTGCTCCAGTTTCACAAAACTAAGAAAACATTTTTCCTAGTAAATTTTACACATAAACTAACCACATAAATGGTTTCCTCATCTTATCCCCTTTCCAATGATATAATATGATGGGGACACAACCCAAGAACAGAATGGACACAACAGAAAAGGAAAATTATATTAACTAAGAAAATAAGCTAGTACAAATAGTACAAAGAAAATAAACTTCAGAACATGCCCTAAGGGCTTACAATAGCATAAATCTGGAGAATATTTCTCCTTATAGCACCTCCTCTCAAACTCCACCCCGAACTGCCTTCTACAATGCCAGAAATCTCCTTAAATAGACCCCAGAGGGTTAAGGACTAGGAGTACATTCTAGAAAGTGCTAGTAGGCATCCACCCACGAAATAGAAGGTTCCGAAAGCTGCGTTAGAAGTCGGTGCAAATCTAGAAGAATCTAGAAATGGTAACCGAACTTTCGGGAGGCATAACTTTTGAACCGTAGCTCCGATTGACAAACCGTTTACATTTTTGGAAAGCTCTCGAAGCGATCTATAGCCCTATGGACAAGCTTCGCTCACCCCCCATTTTTTGACCCTTTTCAAGGTCATTTAATGCCCCAAACCAGACTTTGAAGCATTCTTAGGAGGTCTCCAAAACCCGAAAAACTGCAATAACTTTCAAACCATGGGGCCTATTGACTTGATTCTTTTTCTGGAATGCTCTAAATCATGATTACATTCATCTGGCCAATTCGCACCTTCTAGTTTACCGAAATGATGGCCCAAATACATGCTCCTATTTTTTCAGGATTTTCAAATGCACTGATAGTTGAACTATGAGAGTTGGAACCTTTATTTGAGCCAAATGGGTATCCAAAAATGTAAAGACGTGAAACAAAAACTAAGTCTAAGTACATTTTTTTGGGTGACACAGGATTGCCCTTATACCTCTGGATGCTCCTGCATCAGACACCTAGGGTAGATTGAAAAGTGACCCTGTCACTTTATGGATGGTAGCGGAAATCCCAAATGGGAAACCTCAGCTGCTGAAATCCAAGTTGAGTCCTCGATTGGCCGTCCTTTCCATTTGACCAAATACTCTTCATACTACCTGTTTCTGGTACTCCTACCCACACGATGATCTAGAATGTCTTCTATCTCCTCCTTCTTAGAAGCAGGAATTGGACATGGCTCTAACACCAACTCCTCATCTGCAGCATCATCATGATACTCTATTAAATCTGCAATGTTGAAAATGGGAGAAATCCGAATACCATCTGGCAGCTGCACTTCATATGCATTTCCTGAGTCATGTTTCTTCAAAATTTTCCAGGGGCCAAATTTCTTCATTTTTAGCTTGTTGTAAGTACCAACTGGAAATCTTTCTTTTCATAAGTGCACCATGAAAAGATCCCCTGCTTGGAATTCCTTATGTCTTCTCCTTTGATCAGCCCTAGCTTTATACTCTTGATTCATCTTGATAATGTGTGCTTGAACCTCCTCATGTAGACGCTTGATGTGTTTAGCAAATTCCTCAGCTTCAGCACTTGTTCTCTCCCCTTGTTCTATCTTCCTCAATTCTGGTGCAGTCCTTGGGCTATTCCCATATACAATTTGGAATGGTGATTTTCCAATACTCCTATTTACAGAGTTATTATAAGAAAACTCTGCCTGTGGTAGAATCAAATCCCATCCCTTGGGCTTATCCCCAACTAAACATCTCATCAAATTGCCCAAACTTCTATTTACCACTTCTGTTTGACCATCAGTCTGTGGGTGATGCGTGGAACTGAATTTTAGGTCTGTTCTCAACTTCTTCCACAATGTCCTCCAGAAATACCCCACAAATTTAGTATCTTTGTCAGAAACTATACTCCTTGGAAGACCATGTAGTCTTACCACCTCTTTGAAAAACAAGTCTGCAATATGGACAGCATCATGAGTTTTGTGGCATGGAATAAAATGTGCCATTTTGGAGAACCTATCAACCACCACGAATACTGAGTCATTACCCCTTTGTGTCCTTGGCAATCCAAGAACAAAATCCATACTTATGTCCTCCCATGGCCTTGATGGAACAGGCAACGACTGATAAAGACCCATATTGTGAGTAAACCCCTTGGAAACTTGACAAACCTGGCAACTTTGTACGAACTTCTTCACATCCTGTGAAATTTGAGGCCAAAAATAATGTTCTCTAAGAATGGAAATGGTCTTATCTCGACCAAAATGTCCTGCCATCCCTCCACTATGTTTCTCCTTAATCAAATTTTCCCTCATGGAACTCCTTGGAATGCACAATTGACTACCTTTGAACAACATGCCATCCTGAATCAAATAGTCTAACCACTTGGTTCTATCTACAACAACAGGTTCTTTACAAGCTTTCCATGCTTCAACAAAATCAGGATCCTCGGGGTACAAATTCTTGAGTTCATCAAACCCAACTACTTCAACCTGCATTGTTGTAAGCAACAAATGTCTCCTACTTAGTGCATCTGCAACCCTGTTAGATTTTCCACTTCTATGCTTCAACACAAATGTATAACTCTGCAAGAATTCTACCCACTTCATATGCCTCTGATACAATTTACCTTGACTATTTAGGTACTGTAATGCCTAATGATCAGTATACAAAACAAATTCCTTTGGCAATAAATAGTGCCTCCATTTCTTTAAGGCTTGAACTATTGCATAGAACTCTTGATCATAAACATAATACTTCTTCTTTGCATCATTCAATTTTTTACTAAAATATGCAATAGGCTTACCTTCTTGGCTTAATACAGCCCCAATAGCGCTACCACTAGCATCACAATCCACCTGGAATACTTTTCTAAAATTTGGAAGTGCCAACATAGGCTGTTCAGTCACCTTCTTCTTTAGCAATTCAAAACTTCTCGCAGCTGCTGTAGTCCATTTGAACTCTTTTCTATCCCCTCTTATTGTATCAGTTAGGGGTGCACATATGCCACTGAAATTCTTAATAAACTTCCTATAAAAACTAACCAGACCATGAAATGATCTTACCTCAGTAGCAGACCTTGGAGTAGGCCATTCCAAGATGGCTTTTACCTTCTCTGGATCCATTTTGAGACCTTCAGGTGATATAACAAATCCCAAATAGACTAACTCCCTTTTTGCAAAGACACACTTCTTTAGATTAATTAAAAGTTTCTCTTCCCTTAGCCTTTCAAGGACACTACGAATATGCAGTAAATGTTCTTCAAAAGTCTTGCTGAAAATTAAAATATCATCCAAATAGACAATAAAAATTTTTCCCAAGAACTTCTTAAGTACCTCATTCATGAGCCGCATGAAGGTGCTTGGGGCGTTCGTCAATCCAAAGGGCATGACTAACCACTCATAAAGACCCTCCTTGGTCTTGAAGGCTATTTTCCACTCATCTCCTTCTCAAATCCGTATCTGATGATAGCCACTCTTCAGATCTATCTTTGTGAAGTACTGAGCTCCACTCAAGCAGTCCATAAGATCATCCATCCTTGGTAAAGGAAACCGGTACTTGATGATTATCCTATTTATAGCTCGAGAATCTGTACACATCCTCCACTCTCCATCCTTCTTTGGTGCAAGTACTGCAGGTACTGCACATGGACTCAGGCTCTCTCGAATCAAGCCCTTCCTCAATAGCTCCTGAACCTGTCTATTTAGCTCCTTTGTTTTAGTAGGAGTCATCCTATGAGCAGCCTTGTTAGGCAAACTAGCTCCTGGAATCAGATCTATCTGATGACTGATTTTCCTTACTGGTGGCAATCCATCTGGAACATTATCAGAGATAATATCTCCAAATTCCCCTAGTAAATCTGAAACTTCAAATGGTATTTCACTACTACCTTCTTTATCTTTCCTAGGAATCAAAGCATAGCACATACGCTGATGTTTCATGCCATCTAAAAACTTCCTTCCATCAACAAGACAAATCCTAGCACTGCTACATACCTTTTCACCTTCCTTTTTCATGGGCTTCAATTTGTGGTGAACTCCATCCTTTGTCAGAGAGTATGTGTTTGCATGTCCATCATGTATTGCATGTCTATCAAACTGCCATGGTCTACCCAACAATAGATGGCAAACATCCATCGAAATAACATCACAAAGAACTTCATCATGGTAACTCCCAATTTTGAATTTTACTAAACATTTTTCACTTACCAGGACCTTATGATCATCTTTTACCCAAGAAATCCGATAGGGTTGGGGATGTTTCTCCCTCTTGAGCTTCAACTTAGAGACCATCTCTTCTGATACCAAGTTATCAGTGCTACCACCATCAATGATCACATCACAACATTTATCCTCACACTTGCATCTGGTATGGAACAAACTCCTCCACTGTCTAGGTTCATTTTCACCGCTTAGTAGGACTCTTTAATTTACCAAGGTCTCTCCTCTTTCTGCATCCTCTGAATGTGATGATCGTGCATCCTCATCCACATGAGAAACCCTAGCTTGGCCCTCAGCTCTCCTATCTGTCCTTCCTTGTCATTGAGGGCATTCAAAGACACGATGACCTTCTTCATTGCAATGGAAATAGGTACCACAGAAGCCTGCTCTTCCTTTTCCATGTCCTCTACCTCTTCCTCTTTGATTTTCAAAGTCTTGATCATGGGAGCGGTTGAAACCCTCATTCCTCTAGTTTCTGCTAGTACCCACATCTTCATTTTTCTTTTGGGTTTCATTGTGGCCTCCAGATGATCTACCGCTTCCCCTTCCTGCTTCACCGCGCCCTCTTTGTCTTCCTTCAAACCTTTTATTTAGCTTTTCTTCAACTCGTAGGGAAAACTGGTATGCCTCTTCAACGCTGGTCATTCTTACCAGACTTAATTCCTCCTGGATGCTAGGTCGCAACCCACTGATATAATGAGCAACCTTCTCCTTATTTGCTTCTACATACCCCGCTCTAATCAAGAGTCGATAAAAATCCTCTGTATATTCTTGGACTGATCTTCCTGCTTGCTTTAACCCATGCATCTTCTTAAACAGATCAAGCTCGTAGTCCATAGGAATAAACTGCTTCTTCAATTTGTCCACCATGCGATCCCATCTTGTGATCTTCTCCTTTCCTCTTCTAAGTCTTTCCAGTTGAACCTCTTGCCACCAAATTTTGGCATGGCCTTTCAGTTTGGCCTTTGCAAACTTAACCCTATCTGGGTCCCTTATATCCTCATACTCAAAGTATTCTTCCAGTTCATTGATCCAATCGATCAACTCATCTGGTTTCAGATTTCCTGAAAATATACCCACTTCAATTGTATGTCTTTTCCCAAACTTAGTAATGGCCCTAAAAAGCCTTTCCTCTACAGGATTTAGAACTTCCCCATCTTCTTCCTCTTCTGGTCCCATTACTTCCTCTTCATTGTCATCCTCATTGTTGTCACCTGCGGCAACATTTGCTTCTCTATGAAGCTCCTCTTGCAATGCTTGTACCTGCCTCTGGAGGGCTCTAACCTCCTTAGGATCAATAGCTCTGGCCCTTCCACCACGCTCTCTTCATGGAGGCATCTTCTAACTCAAACCCACAACCACACAGTCTTGGTGCAACCTGCCTCACAGTCGGCACTCTGTCTACACACTCAGGAAAACTTGCTCTGATACCTCTTGATGGGGACACAACCCAAGAACAGAATGGACACAACAGAAAAGGGAAATTATATTAACTAAGAAAATAAGCTAGTACAAATAGTACAGAGAAAATAAACTTCAGAACATGCCCTAAGGGCTTACAATAGCATAAATCTAGAGAATATTTCTCCTTATAGCACCTCCTCTCAAACTCCACCCCGAACTGCCTTTTACAATTCTAGAAATCTCCTTAAAAAGACCCCGAAGGGTTAAGGAGTAGGAGTACATTCTAGAAAGTGCTAGTAGGCATCCACCGACAAAATAGAAGGTTCCAAAAGCTGTGTTAGAAGTTGGTGCAAATCTAGAAGAATCTAGAAACGGTAACCGAACTTTCGGGAGGCATAACTTTTGAACCATAGCTCCGATTAACGAACCATTTACATTTTTAGAAAGCTCTCAAAGTGCTCTATAGCCCTATGGACAAGTTGTTCTCGTCCCCCATTTTTTGACCCTTTTTGAGGTCATTTAATACCCCAAACCAAACTTTGAAGCATTCTTAGGAGGTCTCGAAAACCCAAAAAACTGCAATAACTTTCAAATCGTGGGGCCTATTGACCTGATTCTTTTTCTGGAATGCTCTAAATCATGATTACATTCATCTGGCCAATTCACATCTTCTAGTTTACTGAATGATGGCCCAAATACATGCTCCCATTTTTTTTGGGATTTTCAAACGCACTGATAGTTGAACTATGAGAGTTGGAACCTTTATTTGAGCCAAATGGGTATCCAAAAATGTAAAGACATGAAATAGAAACTAAGTCTAGGTACATTTTTTTGGGTGACACAAGATTGCCCTTATACCTCTGGATGCTCCTGCATCATAATAGTCCTGTAGCAGGACAAAACTGACCCCCTTAGCAAGCATTTGAAGTTATAGACATTGGGGATGAAGAAACTTTTTAAAAGTTGAAAATATTTGAAATTTGATATAGTCAAATTATATAAAAAATTTCTACGTCACATTTAAAATCTTTATGAAATATTTGCACTTAAAATATCTCCACTTCCTCCACTAATTGCTTAATAACTGTGGAGATGTGGATATTAACCTTCATGTCCACTTCTCCACCTCTTTCCTTAACTACTAACTAACTCCAAAGATGTGGAGATTAACATTTATCTTCACTTCTCTATATCCTTCCTTATCTTCTAAATAACTATGAGATGTGGAGATTAAACTTCATCTCCACTTCTCCACTTCTCCACATCTCCACTTATAAAATCTTTATAAAGCAAACTGTGGAGATGTGGAGATTGTTGGAAATGTAATACAAACTAGGTGACTAAGAGGGGGGTGAATTAGGAAGCAATTAAACTTCTTCACTTGAATCACTTTTTAACATTTATCTAATCTACTTAATTGCATGATTCATTAAATAAATAAATTTAAAACACCATAACACAACATTTGGTAACCAAGAAACCCTCCAAGTAGAAGCTAAAACTAGGGTGGGGAAGACACCCACAATGCTTCACTATTGTAGTAATAAAGTTGGCTAGGTGAGGCTTACCAATGATCACTTTTGATGATGTTAACCTATTAGGATTCACCTTGTGAAAGGATTTATACTATATATACTTTAGTATGTACTTTGTTAGGAGTTTCAGGAAATGACTCTTAGGTCTAGCCAGTTAAAGGATTTGGGACTAATGCGCCTGTTGGGATGAAATAGTAGATTGATCTCTAAAATGTATCTGATATTGTTGATGAAGGTCCTTTGAAGTAAACTAATCACTTGACTATGATAGATGAGTCTCTTCCTTTCCTTGTGATTCTTGTAGCCTTCTAAAAAATTTGCCTATCCATATTCACTAATGATGATACAATGAATAATACTACTTCCACACTTTGGATAAACAAAATATCTCATACTTATATCCATCCAAATAGTTTTTACATAGGTCAGCTACATTAATAATAGTTCCAAAAATAATCACCGAGTTTGCTCGGTGTAATAATTTGGGTCAATTCCATACTTAGGAAATACTGGAAACACTCAATCACTACTATCTACTTGGCTAGCTCTAGAACTCAATAAATGTTGGTTGCACAATTCACAATGATTAGTTGATAGATTCTTTTGGCTTAGTTTTCACTATCTTGACATCTTAATTATTACCTTGGAACATAACTTCTCTACTAACTATGTTCACAATGGAGCTTGATAGACATAGTCAACTCGATTGCCAGTAGAGCTTAGTTTGAAATATCCACTTGGTTGCCACTACAACCTAGTTGACAATACAAATTTTTGCAAAGTTAACTTGTTTTCTTCTTTCTTCTATGATCGCGATTAACACTACATACTATTGACTTGGTTCCAACTATCTTTTCATTATGACTAAGTGTTTTGACACTAATTGACAATATATCTTGCATGAGATTTAACAATCTCCCCCTTTTTCATTAGTGACAAAAACACTTATCATACACATGATTTGAAAAACTTCTTTAGTCAAACTCACCCTTGGAATATGCCTAATTTGGTAGCTCTATTTGCATTGAAAGTTCTACAACTCAGTATGAACTAAAAACTCTGATTTTGGTTTTTTTAAATTAATTTTGTTTTTCTTGTTTATACATATTTTTTTGTTGTACATATTCCCTTTTACATATATGTAAATATACTTTCTCTATAGTCTTTCCCACTTTGTACACTTTCTTTCCCCCTTTGTTTTTGTTATAAATGCCAAAATATTTACAATGTTATGTTAAAATGAGAAAGAAAATCATGGTGTGCCCAAGGATAACCTTTAGTGGCTAATATTTACCGATTGGCTAATCTCTCATTGGGGACCCCATATTTAGCTTATTCTTTTGTATGTTTGTAATATCCATGTCACCTACACTTTACCAATATTGGGTCCCATGCTTAGGCTAATCACCAAAAATAATACAAAAGTATTTATATTTTAGTAATGACTTTGCCAATAGAATCTAATTTTCTATGTAGTAAATTAAATATTTTTGCCTACAATTTTCAAGGCTTTTCTTAATTGATGGTCATATTCACCAATATTTGGTAAATATTTAAGTTACAATGCAAATTAAATATGTAGCTTTGACATGTTTCTCTATTATGAAGAATTTTTATGAAACTTTTTATCCTTTCTCACTTTTTTGCAAAAATAGATTTGATTGCCAGATACATTTATTTATTTTGGGAACTTTCTTTAGAATTTGGTATCCTTTTAAAAGTTTGGCTTGAAATATGATATAGGCGATTGATTTAGGATCATCAAATGGTTAAAAATAATAGGGGTACTTCCCCCAAACCACCATTCAATAATTTGGAGGAAAATTATAATGATAAAAGTGGGCTAAATTTAACCTTAATGTTTAGTAAATAACTAGCCTCCATAATATTATAATAATAATAAAATCATTATTTTCCCAGGTATGCATACTCTTTTCCTTGGTTTTCATCAATAATAAAAGATTCTCTAGGATTTTATCAATTTTTCATATGATTGAAAAATAATTGCAAATAAAATTAAAAGAATTCCTACTTAAAAATAAAAATTTGCCAATAGAAATTAATTTTACCCCCTCAACTAATGTTTGATTCACCAAAATTTTATACTTTTTTTCTAAACAGGGGTTTCTTAAGTTATCCCTCACAGTGTACCTTCAAAATTATGGACAAATTCTTGTCCCAATTATCTTGTAGAACCTTCAAAATATGTAGATCAATCTAAATCTTTGTTGATAGCTCATACATGTGATCTACAACTGACAAATTTGTATCTTTGACTAGTTTCCTTGCATGATCCATCCTTTTTTGCATAATGTCCATATAGGGAAGTGTGATACCTTGAATATCAATCAATGTTACCCTTATTTTGGCCTCTTCCCTTATCAATTCAACCTATAGATTTGTCAAGAATATGGATTTTTCAAAATGATTGGAAGTGGAGATTGAATGAAGTGCCAACTAATTTGCACTATTTTTCAAGTCCTTTTCAATCTTTTCTCATTTTTATTTTATTTCCTTCATAAAGTTAGTGGAATCACTCAACTTTATAAATAAAGATATAACATTATTTACAATATTTTCTAATGAAGATATCAAAGTATATAGTTCTACTTGATCAATTTCTATCTTTTGTGTTACATTATCTAGCACTTTATTCTCAAAATTTCTCTCAAATTTCATGAGAAGTTTTTCCTGCCCATTAGTATCCTCATTGAATTTATGTACAATATCAATTAATTGATCAATGATGAGAGATTTTTCATTTTCCTTTATAGATATAGCATATATGAATTTTTTTTGATGTCTCCCAAAACATGGCTCATATCTCTTTCAGTTGTTAGCATTCTTTTCTTTGCCCTTTTCTTCCATAGCTCTCCCAAAATGTCCATTTGATTGGTCTCAATTCGAGATTACAATATCCTCATCAAGATAAATTTCATCAACTATGTTCCTTTTTCTCTTGCTTTTGGATACTAAAGAAGGAATGATAGATTTTTCTTTGTCAACTGAATCCTTCTATTATTCTTGTTGTTGCCACTTGGTTGAGATAGAGAGAGCATTTTTCTCAGTTAAGACTAATGGAGCCTATTGCTTAGTTTCCTTTGCAATAGAACTCAGTGAAAGTGTGATAGTATTTACTTCACTACTAGGTTGAACTAGGCACCGCTCAACTCAATTGATTACTGCAAAATTGCTCAATGGAGTGGAGGGAAGTGATGTCATGACTTCTGTTACAATCTTCTTAGCATCAAAACCCTTAATTTTCTAAATCTCTAGAAGTTCTCCTTCTTCCTTGATGTCAAAAATGTTCTTCCATGTCTTTTTTGTGGACTGCAAAATATCTTCTATTTTATTTGACAAAATTTGGAATGCTTTGAATCTAGAAGTATATTTTTCTACATATTTAGACATTGCCTCCTTGATTTCTCTATAGAGTGATTAGGCATGAGATAAAGTCTTCCCTCTAATACCCTTCTCTATTTTTGTTACATTATCCCAATGGTGTGAAATAACCTTCAATAGATTTTTGAGAGCATGGCCCTTAAGCTTAGAAGGGTCATATTTTCACTTTTCCATTATCATAACTAGTGCATCTTCAATGTGTTTCTTCTCCTCTTTTCTTTTGGAGGCATACTTGAAGTATTTGAATCCTTTCATAACCCTTCTTTCCCTTATAGTTTTAGTTGTTTTTCAAAGGTAGGGGGTTCCTTCTTAAAGGATATGATTGGGGTATTTATTGGAATATTCAAATGGGAAGAGTACTTCTAAGAGGGGGTGGGGGGGGGGGGAGTTGAATTAGAAGTACCAATTTTTCATTCTTTCAAATTCATAGTATCACATAACTGAAATTAGCATGTAAACAAACATAAAATAAGAGCATGTATCAACATATAACACAAGAGATTTTGGTTACCCAAAAACCCTCCAGGAATAAGAAGGTAAAACTGGGGTGGGGATGACACCCACAAAATTACTGCAGCAATGAATTCAATCACTTTTGATGGTTTGCCCTATTAAAGGCTTTACACTATGTCAATAGTTACTTGTTGAAAGGATTTACAAACACTTTACATGAAGTGTCACCTTGTTAAAGGATTTACATAAAGGTTGTTAAACCTACCTAATACATAGGATTTTCTTGTCCTTATCCAAAGACTTTCCTATCTAGCTCTTAAGCTAACCTATCATCATAGGATTTCAATTTCTAATATAATTGTGAGGGAGTATTATAACTTTTGACCTGATTGAATGCAATCTTGAATTGCTACGTTCAAGCTCTTGATCTGCTCTTTCTCTTCTGATCCTTTCTTGATTTGATCTCTTTATATGTCTCTTGTTCTACTATGGTCAACTAAATATAACTACTATCCCTTTCACTAAGTTATTATTTCATACTGAGATTTTACCATTATCTCCCCTTATACAACTTTTCTTCCACACATATAATGGTCCATTCATCTTCCTTATAAAGAATGTGAAGACTTATTGTTAGGTATGGATCTACGATCCATATTGAATCTCAAATTCCCACTCATATTTTGCATTTTACTCATTGGTTGCATGCCTTCTCAATTTTCCTGATTAGTTGCATGTAGATTTCATAGGGATTGCAAATGACGAATCCTTATCATTTTTCTCCTTCGAGATTTCTCTAAGTCAGCTCCAAAAATGATTTACATCTTAGTTTGTGTAGGCACAAACTTTTATGTTGATTCTATGTTTCTTAGAACATGAAGTATTACAGATGCTCACACATACTGTTTCTAGATTGCTCGGCATCTACTATGTTTCCTAGTTTTCTTGGCATCTATTGTGTCCTATATCACTCAGCATATGTTGCTCTGAGTTGTTCATCATCTAAATGATTCTATTACTTGACACATGAACAATTCATGTCTTGCTCAACATGAGTTATACTATAATCTACATGGCACTATTTGTGACTTGGTACTTGTTGAAATTCTGACTCAGCATCTATTGTGTACTCGGCATGTATGGTGAAAATGGTTAATTGTGTTGACACTCATTTGTCAATACTATTTATTTGACAAACAATCTCCCCCTTTGACATGAGTGTCAAAAACACTTAACTTATAGCTCCCCCTGAGTTGATTATACCTTTGAATTTTGAAATTTTGTACCAATATGCTTGATCCTTTTTGTCCTTTGATTTGTATGATGTGCTTGTACTCCATGTGATTACCAAAAGTTTACATCTCTTCTTCACTCCTTTATTTATTGTCTCCCCTTTTTGGCTATACACAATCCTTGCACTTTATTCTCAAAATTAAAGAATGATCAAAATTTGTCTAAATTTTGTCTAAATTTGGTAAACTTGGTAAACCTTATATCTTCTCCTCCTTTTGTTATTACTCCCCCTATAATATATATCCCTTCCTTTCTTCATTCTCCCCCTTTTTGACACTAATGTCAAAGGGTTCTATGGAGTAATACCATATTTAGGCAAAAAATTGCTATTTACCTCCATTATTATTTTTAGAGTTGCATCCCAATTCTCCAAAGAAATGTCCAATGACTTGTGCTAGATGGTAGTCTCTACAGCAAGGTGTACAAGTCCATCAAGAGTAGAAAGATTAGGATTTTTCTTTAATACTATCTCAACATAGACTTGTTTTTTGTGGAGGATTTTTGAATGAGGGGTTATAGAGGACTGGATCTGCATCAATTTAGCCTTTATATTTGCCTCATCTGTTGGTAACATAGCTAACTCCCTTTGTGTGTGAAGCGTCTATGCAAAATGCTTCTCACTTTGAGCTAGATCTCTAGATAATTGCATAATAGAGATTTTCAAGTTTCTTTCCAAGCTCATTATTCATTGATTAGTTTCTTGTCTGAAATTTGAAAAATTACACAACTTCATGTATAATGAAAAAATATTTTCAAGAACAATTTTGGCCTTATCAATTGTTTTGGCCAATTTTACCTATTCAATTGTAATGCCACTTGATATCTTCTCATTAACTTTGCCTTGAAACTTTCTTTCTAACCATTCCATTAGTTTAATATTCATGTCTTGGTCCTCATTGATCAACCATATCTGATAGTTGCTCAATTATTGGCTTTCTTTCATCTGGTGACTGCAAGCTAAAGGTATTCATGAAGATGTCCTTGATATGATGAAGTGCTTGCTTTTGTTTAAACTCTTTTCTTAAAATTTCCTGCCTCATCCTTCTATCCAATGCATTCTGCATGTCAATCATTTGTGCCATTGTGATAGTTTTGGAATCATAAGAGGGTATCTCAATTTCTTCATCAAGTTCAGGGTCACCATAGTGAAGTACCCTAGCCACTCTTGTTGAATTTGAGCCTGGCATGCAAAATTACAATGGAATAGCTTTAGTGCTCAACTCTTGAATAGTCTTAGTAGGAGTGCTAGTCTTTGGTAATTCTACCAATGTTTGAATGGCAACTTGTTCCTTTTCTTTTGCTGCATCATCCTTCTCATCAGCTTTCCTTTCCTATGTACTCAACATCTAAGCATTATCCATATTTACACTTGGTGGAGGTGGTGGTGGAAACATCAAAACTTTAGCTTTAATGTATGTAAAAGGTTGTACCTTTGGCTTCACCTTTTGTCTTTGTGGTGCTGCTACTCTTTGTATTTCATCTACACTCACCATTATAGGATTTGTACAAATAATTGTGCCTAAAGAGTAGATTGGTGAAGGATCTTTGAGAAATCCTCTGCAGTGAGTGGGTTGATGTTTTGAACTATTTTGTCAGTAACATCTTTTATGATGACTATCTTTACAGGTGTATTAGTTGAGTGAGGAGGACTGGGAGGTGGCAGTTGTGTGTCTTGAACACTTTGTTCATGTTGCTCACCTATCCCCTTTTCTTCTTCCTCCACTTTCTTTTCTTCTACTTTCTTTTCTTCTACCTTCTTTCGTCTTTCTTCTTTTGTTTCCTTTGTTTTGGCACTTGCTTCTACCTTGTATTCTTCATCAAATATGTCATCAAATTTCTTGTAGATAACTTTCCACACTTTTGTGGTTTTATTCACAATGTCTTCAATTTTATTTTGTAAAATACTAAATGCTCTATATTTGGGAGTAAATCTACTATTGTGCCTTTTGACTACATTTTTTGTTTGACTTTTAGTCAAATCAGGCAACATCCTTGCTAAGGTAGACTCCTTTATTTCTTTCTCCGTTTGAAGACAAAAATGCCATTTTTCTTCTACAATCTTGTATAATTCCTTTGGCAATGAACTATCTAGTTCAAGAGGTGTATGTTTATATTCTGCCATCATATTATAGGTAGATGTCTCTATTTTATTTTGCTCATCTTTTGTGAGGTTATTAAAATTTTCATTCTTCAAATCATTTAGGTCTCCATTCTTAATCTTAGTACATAATTTATCAATGGAAGACTTTTGTGGATGACTTACCACTTTAATTTGGCTTATATCTTCAGATTATATCCTTTCATCTTATGTGTTTGGTTGAGCCACATATCTTCTTCTTTTCTTGGGCTCTTCTAGTGGCTATGTAGTAGCTTTCTTCTTTTGTTTCATTTCCTCTTTGGCCTATTGAGTTGATGCTCTTGTTGTGACCCTTGTTGTTGTTGGCTTGGTTGGAGGTAGCTTGGTTGAGGCTGATTTTTTTTCTTTCTTGGGCTTTGACTGAGTTGAAGGTTTTGTTTTTGCCTTTCTTTTCTTTTGCTTGGTAGATGTAGGTGCTTCCTTAGCTTCTTCTTCCTTGACACCTTCCTCTTTGTCCTTTTCTTGCCCTTGTTCTTCTTCTTCTTCACTCTCTCCTTCTACTTCTTCTGCTTCTCCCTCAATATTTGCTCCAAATGTCTTCTTTATTTTCCTCACCATTTTATCTTTCTTCTTAACAACTGAAGTAGTTTTTAGTTTTGTCTCAATTTTGGACTTAACAATATCTTAAGTTCCAAAGTGAGGAGCTGATTTATCAATTTCTTTTGCTAACAATGTTGTGATTGTTGTTGAGGCTTCATCAATATCTAGTTCATATCCTAATGGCCTTAGCCATCTTACCCTTGATATTGCAGATTGAATGTATGTGAAGTCAATATCTACCAAGAAGCATATGTGATTTACATGTTTCTCAACTAGTGAGACTGGTATCCTCATCCTTTGATTCATAGACTTCTTAAAATCTTCAAAATAGCTAGTTATCTGGGCTTCAAAATTGTCACCCATTTGATCAATAAACTCATTAATTTGACTGACTGGTATCTTGTTAGAATTCTAGTTTACCTTCCCAAATGAGGGGAATTCTTCCATTGCATAAAAGAATATGCACATGAGAATTGAGCCAAATTTACACTATGCACCTTTTGATCTCCTTATGGCTCTTAAGTTTTCATTTATTTGCTGCAACATGAGTTCAACCAAATCATAGGTGTGATCTTTATTTTCTAACTTGTATGCCACATCAACAGCTATATAGGGAATGTTGTTTAGTTAGCTGGATTGATAAAATTTATGTGAGATTATCCTTACAACAAAGTCAAGTATGGGGTCATTCACAGTATCAATAGTCATTCCCCTATTGTTCCATTTTGTGCCTATGTTCTCAATTACCTCCTTTCTATCACTTCTCAATTTTTTTGGTTTATCTAGTGTTGGAAGACTAGTAACCCTATGCACAATCCTCTTAGTAATCTTCACTGGTCCTAACTCTAGCCACAAACATCCATCATGAATTTGGCTCAGAACAATGCGGATCCATTCTATTTTAAACACTATGGAAAAAACTAGGGTTTTAGTCAAACCCTTCTTCTCAATGATTGAAAACTTGTCCTTCAATATCTTATTCTCACATAACTTATCATAGGCATTAAATATTTCTAGGTTACCTATAGCACCGATTTTACAACTATAACATTTCCTTACATCTTGAACCATAATGACTTTGGATGGAATGATAGATAGTGTGCTAGCCAGGCCATTTTTACAGGCTACTTTGGCTATTGGTCTAAATTCAGGCTATTTAACTTCATTGCTAACTAGTTGAATCTCATGATCTCCATTAGCCTTAGGGTTTCTTGAGCTAGAAGCCATAATACCAAACTAGGGCTTTAGTATGTATTAAAAATTAAAACTCTGCATAGCTCGGCACTTGATAAATACCTTCAGATTGATAAGTTTGTGTTGAATCTCTGTTGTGTTTGATGCAAGTGATTGTAAGATAGCTGCTTTATCACCTCTTAGCTCTCCTAATTTTTTCTCTTTGTTTGAATGCCATGAAAATGAATAATTTTCACTTTTATTATTCTTGAAACCTAGCATTTATCGCTTTTGTTCTTTACAGCTATATGCTTGGCTTCCAAAGGATTTTCCAACTCAACATCAACTATTTTCCACTCACTTAGTAGTTATTGTTATCACTTTTCTCAATGTCCACTACTCTATTTTAACTCGGCCTAAACTGGAGTTTTACTCAGCAACCAAAAATAGCTTGTCATCATCTTCCAACTTTTATCCTAGCATCTTATCTTATGCAAATTTCTTCCTTGTAGTGTTCCTATGATCTTTTTGAGCTGATGTATGATACATCTTTATATGTATCATCCCTATGTGCCTTTCTAGTCCTTAATTTGATGAGGTGTGATCACTTGATCTCTTGGGTGAAGTGATCTGTCCATTTGATGTGCTGCATTCACCTTTCTTCTACCATGTCTTCTTCATATCTTCCCTAATGTCCTCCTCATTAACTTTTTCTTTGCTCTTATTAAATTTAGTCTTGGGTGCTTTGACTTTTGTTGGACAATTTCTGCTGATATGAGTAGTCTTCAAGCAAGTAAAACAAGTAGTTTGATTTAACCATCTGCTGTAATTTCCCTTAAAATGTGTTTTTATACAATTTTCTAGAATGTGTCCATACTCTTAACAATAGTGATAGTTGTACCTAGTGTTGTAATTTCAATTGGTTCTTCTTGCAAGCTAATTCAGTGTCCATATAGGCTTTGATCTGCATTCAGATGCTCTATGTCCATTTTTTTGCAGTTGTAATAGTGACCTTCAAATCTCAGTGTCTTGGGTCTACATTCATGTGCTTGATGTCCTTTTTTTTTGTACTTGTGACACAAATTTGCTTGTTGATGACTATTATTGCTTCTGCACATATTAGAGGTATGTCCCTTTTTACCATAGAGATGACAAGTAGGTTTAGTGTTCTTACCTTTGTTGCTTCTTTCTTCTGCAACCTTAGATGATTCTCCTTATTTAGTGTTGATGTAGCCAAGTCTCGAAGTATCATTACTAGCCCTTGGTGCTTTTAGTAGTTGCTCAAAATACTTGATGGCCTCATTGGGTTTGATGTAGCTTTCTGTTATTTCCTTTTCTCTCTTTAATTCATTCTACAATTTTTCATTTTGCATCTTCAAGGTGGAGATTTCAATGTCCTTCATGTTCAACTCATGATGAGCATTCGTCATCTGGCTCAAGGTATATAGTTGCATGTTTGAAATCTTTTCAAATTCAATTGTCTTTTCTTCCAGTTTATTGATGAGATTTCTCTTGTCATTTTCTAACATGACCTTGTCTTCAATAGCTCTTTTATTTTGTTTAATTACTTCACAAAGCATTGTGGCTTGTGATTCTTGTTCAAGCTTGAGTAATCTAATTTCTTCAGCTTGTGCTCTATTTTTCTCCATTAATTCTGCTATTGTTGCATTAAATTCCTTAGAATCTCCATTGGAAAATATGTGTGTGGTATCAATCTCCTTGTAGTGTATGTCATTTTCAGCTATAGCTATCTCCTTCCTTCTTTTCAAATATTTTCTCAATTCCTCCCTGGCTTCCTCTACTTTGTGTAGAGCTAGTTGCACATCAATCACCTAATTGTCAATGATCTTCCCAAGTTTGAATAATTTCATCTTTTGACCTTTTTCTCCAAGCTATTAGGCTTCTCCTTATGAGAACCAGTGGCTCTGATACCAATTGTTGGAATATTCAAATGGGAAGAGTACTTCTAAGAGGGGGGGAATGAATCAGAAGTACCAATTTTTCATTCTTTCAAATTCATAGTATCACATAACTAAAATTAGCATGCATGCAAGTAAACAAACATAAAATGAGAGCATGTATCAACACATAACACAAGAAATTTTTGTTACCTAGAAACCCTCTAGGAATAAGAAGGTAAAACTAGGGTGGGGATGACACCCACAAAATTACTACAGTGATGAATTCAACCACTTCTAATGGTTTTCCTTGTTAAAGGCCTACCCTATTAAAGGCTTTACACTATGTCAATAGTGACCTGTTGAAAGGATATACAAACACTTTACATGTAGTGTCATTCTGTTAAAGGATTTACATAAAGGTTGTTAAACCTACCTAATACATATGATTTTCTTGTCCTTATCCAAAGACTTTCCTATCTAGCTATTAAGCTAACCTATCATCATAGGATTTCAATTTCTAATACAATTGTGAGAGAGTATTAGAACTTTTGACCTGATTGAATGCAATCTTGAATTGCTAGGTTCAGGCACTTGATCTACTCTTTCTCTTTTGATCCTTTCTTAATCTGATCTCTATATATGTCTCCTATTCTACTATGGTCAACTAAATATAACTTATATCCCTTTCACTAAGTTTTTATTTCATACTGAGATTTCACCATAATCTCCCCTTATACAACTTTTCTTCCAGACATATAATGGTCCATTCATCTTCCTTATAAAGAATGCGAAGACTTAGGGTTAGGTATGGATCTATGATCCATATTGAATATCAAATTCCCACTCATATTTTGCATTTTTCTCATTGGTTGCATGCCTTCACAATTTTCCCGATTGGTTGCATGTAGACTTCATAGGGATTGCAAATGACTCATTCTTATCCTTTTTCTCCTTCGAGATTTCTCTAAGTCGGCTCTAAAAATGATTTACATCTTAGTTTGTGTAGGCACAAAATCTTATGTTGATTCTGTGTTGCTCAGCACATGAAGTATAACTAATGCTCAACATATACTATTTCTAGATTACTCAACATCTACTATGTTTCCTATTTTTCTCGGCATCTATTGTGTCTTGTATCACTTGGCATATGTTTCTTTGAGTTGCTCAACATCTAAATGATTCTATTACTCGGCACATGAACAATTCTTGTCTTGCTCAACATGAGTTATACTGTAATTTGCTCAGTAATAACTATGACTCGGTACTTGTTGAAATTATAACTCGGCATCTATTGTGTACTCAACATGTATGATGAAAATGGTTAAGTGTGTAGACACTCATTTGTCAATACTATTTACTTGACCAACAATATTGTCTTCATCTTCATCACTTTTTTTATTATGTCAGCCTTTTCTTTCTTTTTTATCTTTAAATTTTCCTCTATTCATGCAATTCTTTGCATATATAGCATCTTTTGGTAGGATCTCTTTTTCTAAGGTGAGTCTTCATGTAGTTTGTTCCAATATGCCCAAACTCTCCACATAAATGACATCTACACCAAGTGTTTTAATCCCAAACAAAGATGGCTTTAGCAAGTTGTTCGATAGGATACCAACTGTTGCATGAGAAACATTTTCCTTCAAATATGGTCTTCTTTGTGCATTTACTTGCTCTATGCCCATGCTTGTTACAACTATAACATTTTCGAGTAAAATTTGACTTTGCATTTCTTTGACGCTTGTTTGAAGTATGCCCTATTTTTCCATAATGATTGCATATAGGTATTTTATTATTTTTGAGCTCCTTGTTGTGATGACTCTCCTTGTTTAGTGTAGCCCAATCTTGCTTTACCCTTCTATGTTTTCTGGGATATCTCACCTAACTAATTCATGTTTTCTTGTGAATTCATCTTTCTTTCATTGGTTTCTTTTTTTTCTCTAAGATCATTCATAAGTCTCTCATTTTTTGTCCTTGGATAGATGACTTCTTGATTTGAATTGTTCAACTAATTTACCAAGTATGTCATATGTAGTAAGAGTTGGTGGATTTCATTGTCTTTTTCTTCTAACCTAGTCTTGAGTAGTCTTTTGTCTTCTTCTACCAATTTTTTTCTATTTTCAGCTTGATTATTTTGTTCCATGACTTCACATATTTTGATTGAGTGGATATCTTAGTCCCTTTTCAATTTTCTGACTTCTTCCTAAAGAATAAGGTTCCTTCCAAGTAGATCTTATATAGTTGCATTTGCTTCATCTAAATTTCTTTTTAAACATATATCTTCAATTTTCTCTTCTATGTAGAGATTGTCATTCATCTGTGTTGCTAATTATTTTCTTATTCTTAGGGATTGAGAGAGCTGCTCCTTTAATTTCTTTATTTTCTCCATGGCCACATGTAGATTCAAATTTTAATTTTCAATGGCCTTCTCTAGCTTGTACACCTCCATTGTGTCTAATCCTTTCTCTAAATTTGCTAGGCTTTCTGATAAGAGAATTTATTTTTGATACCAATTGTTGAAAATCTAATATAAACTAGGTGATTGGTTGGGGGGGGGGGGGGGGAGTTAGGAACCACTTAAATTTTTTCACTTGAGACACTTTGTTATATTTTTCTAATCTATTTAAATGAATGGGACATTAAAGAATTAAACTAACAACACCATAAGACAGTATTTGGTAACCTAGAAACCCTCCAAGTAGAAGGTAAAATTGGGGAGGGGATGACACCCGCAATGCTTCACTACTATAGTAATAAAGTTGGCCATTTAAGGATTACAAATGATCAATTCAAATGGTCTTACCTTGTTAGGAGTAATAAGGACTATTATGACAACCTTGTGAAAGGATTTATATAATACAATTAAGTATCTTTTAGGAGTTTCCACAAAGGACTATTAGGTCCACCTAGTTAAAGGATTTGGGACTGATGCACCTATTAGGATGAACCAATAGATTGATCTCTAAAATGCAACTAAGATTGATGATGAAGATCTTTTGAATTAAACTGATCAACTAACTATTATAGATGAGTTTTTTCCTTTACTTGTGATGCTTGTAGCCTTCTACACAATCAACCCTTCCATATTTGCTAATGATGATACAATGAATAATACTACTTCCACATTTTGGATAAACAAAAAATCTCATACTTACATCCATCCAAATATTTTTTACATAGATCAGCTACAATAATAATCCAAAAACAATCACTAAGTTGACTTGGTGCAATAACTTGGGTCAATGTCATACTCAAGCAAGACTAGAAACACTTAGTCACCACTATCTCCTTGGCTTAACATAGATTAGCTACAATAATAATCCAAAAACAATCACTAAGTCAGCTTAGTGCAGTAACTTGGGTCAATGTCATACTCATGCAATACTGGAAACACTTGATCACCACTGTCTCCTTGGCTAGCTCTTGCACTCGATAGATCTTCAGTGCATAGTGTTGGAAATTTGTTCAAGGCTCCTATTAGGATTCATGAAAAGGACTTAACTACCTCCTATGTACTATAAGTTGAGTGGTTGTATCAGGCATTAACAAATCAATATTTTGGTGCAATGAAAACCGTAATCTAACATGTGGTATAAGAGCTTGGTCACAAGTTCAAATCCTCAGACCCTCAGGTAATGCTAAGGGGGAGATTGTTGGAAAAA
Organism: Cupressus sempervirens; assembly: GCA_028749045.1. Taxonomy (NCBI): domain Eukaryota; kingdom Viridiplantae; phylum Streptophyta; class Pinopsida; order Cupressales; family Cupressaceae; genus Cupressus; species Cupressus sempervirens. Next base: position 129,310,200 of record CM053784.1, read on the forward strand.
AAATTAGCACTCCGTTCAAGAGTTTTGACAAGGGCTTAATTACCTCCTCTATACTATAAGTTGAGTGGTTGTATCAGGCATTGGCAGATTAGTTTTTTGGTGCAAAAACAACCCTACTCTATCACATAGTTTAGATTGATCACTCCGTAGATCCTTGTGACTTATCTTGCATTGTTCTACCATCTTGATTATCACTATAGAAAAAGACTTATTTTGTAACTTAGTTCACATTTGAGCTTAGTTCACACTAGATTTTGGTGTGAACTGTCAACATAGTTGCCATTGTAACTTTTGGCAAGGTTAATTTATTTTCTTGGATCCACTATGAGCTTGATTAACACTGCATACTAGTGACTCAATTACAACTATTTTCATTATGACTAAGTGTTTTGACACTAATTGACAATATATCTTGCATGAGATTTAACATCTAGATTAACCTTTATCTCCACTTAAAAGATCTCCACTTATGTACCATCTCTACATCTCTACTTACAGATATTTATAAAATGAACTATTGAGATGTGGAGATTAACCTTTATCTCCACTTCTCCACTTAAAATATCTCCATTTCTCTACCATCTCCAATTCTCCACTTCAAAGATCTTTATAAAATGTACTACAAAGATGTGGAGGATAACCTTTATCTCCACTTCTCTACCATCTCCACATATCCACTTAATAGATATTTATAAAATTAACTATGAAGATGTGGAGATTAGCCTTTTTCTCCACTTCTCCACTTACCTTCATCTTAATGAATGTTCAACACCTTTTTAATGCTGAAAATAGTTAAGTAGCCTTTCGAAATGACTACAAAAAGTGACCAAACCACATTCTTTGAAGTTGATGCTTTGCATAGTGATAGTATTTCACATGGAGAATCCACAACATGAAATAGATATTCATTTGAATATTGGAGGGAAAATTTATTCACTTTCAAAGCTTCCCATTTAGCCATTTCTGCACTTCTAAAAATATTGGTTCTAGAATCCTTTAAAAGATGCATAATGTATGAGCTTCAAAAGGTTATCAAATGGAGAGGTAAGGGGTTATAAATTGGACAAATGGTAGATAAAATAGTAGAAATAATGGAGTATCATTGTTTTAGCTGTAGGTTAATAGTGTGTGAGACAAAAAAAATTATGAAGAGGGTGTTTAAAATTCTGCAAAATATGCTAGCACTATACCCAAAAAAATTGCATTTTAAATGGCCATAGGAAATCTATCAAATGGACTCATGATGGGCTAAAAATGTATACAAAGAAATCCTCTCATCTCTTCAACACACCATTGAAGGAATTTTATCCATAGACTCAATTGAGCACAAGATAATAACCTTCAAAGTGGGGTATTTAGATTTGTGACATAGTGCAAACAACAGACCAACATGAAACAGCAGACTTTGAGAAATTGAAAACCTTATAGAAGCTCATCATGGAGACTTCAGATTTGGAATATAGAATCAATTTTATATATATATATATATATATATATATATATATATATATATATATATATATATATATATATATATATATATATATATATATAACATTCACAAAGTGGTGAGCCATGAAACTTAATTGGGTATAAGATATTTAATGCAAACTAGTCTCCCAAACTCTATTTGACACTTAGGTAAAAATGAAAATTTATCAATTACTCAAAATAAAACTTCATGAGATGATTGAAAATAGAAAATTATCATCATGGAGTGAATATATATACTAAATTAAGGTGTGACATAACCAAAATACCTCATAGGCCACAAATTGATAGTTGGGTACATATGCATGGAAAGCATTTATAGGATTTTCTTTGGCAAAGTTTTCACAATGATATTCAAAATCAATGATGTATTTTTGAGTCCCAACAGTGAATTTTTCTGGGGATGTATGTCATTTGTGGGCATGGCAATTATTTAAATCTCTAGAAGAAGTAGACCACACCAACAAATGCTCTTGAACAACTTTATGGAAAGAAAGAAATATATTCCTAAATTGTACAACTGATGACCCATAACCACCAAAACTTCAACAAAACTCCTTACTTATGTCATAAACCTAATCTTAATTTTCATCTTCTTGAGGTAAGTTTAATGTATCATCCTCATCAGTTTCACCAACAACGTCAACATTCTCGATTAGCTCACTTGGTAAAACAAAATGAGTCTCTTCATTTTCATATTGCATATGCATACTAGAAACACCTTCAACATAAGGCTTACTATGAATCTATAAATAAACATGCTCATAAAAAATAGAACTAGACTAGAACTCCTTTTAATTAAATGACTCATGCATGCTATCAATTGAAAATAGAAAAGTTTCATATTTTTCTTGATTCAAGGAGTTACATACATCATGGAATTGCAACTCACCTTATGTAACCGGGTGTGAAAGATGTATGAAATCTAGTTTATCCTTATTTTCAATCTTGTTATTCATCAAATCAAATTCAACATGTGTGGAAAATTCTTCACACTCAAACAATTGGCTAGCTATCAATCTCAAAACATTACTATCAAAGTACTCATCTACAATATGTTGATCATAATCACTATCTTTATCAATCAACTCATTAGAGTGAGCCTTGAATGTATCACACTTTCCATCACAAGACTCATCAACACAATAGGAAAACTTGAAATCAAAATCAAACCTTCTAGATCTTTCTTTTTCATCATATGGACAATCAAAACTTATTGCAACATCAGTAGTGTGAGAAGAAATTGAATTAATACTAGATATACCCTTAGTAATATCTCCCACATTAGATAATTCATCATGCGTATTGAAACTTGAACTATTATCACATATACCTCCAAAGGTTGACACAAAATATTTCAAATTTTGTGTTACTTTCAACATGAAACTTTAGGGAAAGGACTTCATCATGGGAAAAAACATAACTAGGAGGAACATGGGAATCCTTAGAAATATTTGTATATCTTTCAAAGTCACAAGCCAATAGTATTGAAATTTCATTAGTGTTCAATAAGACTTCATTACAAGTGTTCTTTTCATTAGTTATGATCATAATCCTGATGATTTGAAAAACTTATAACAATGGTATCATCAATAGAGAAATCTAAAAAATCAAAACTCTTATCACAACATCTGTGGATTAATTATATTCACTAAGGTTTTCATAATTCTCACTATCACTATTAAGATATGGAAAATTTTATATCCATCCTTAAACAAATAACTAGCCTTAGTTTTCATATATTCTTCAATTTTTAGAGACTTTTCTAACCTTAAGTGTGTTGAACAACTACTTGAATCAAGCATGAAGGCATCTAAAAACACAATAGACCATGAGAATTTTTAGTTTTCAAGAAAAAGGGAAGCTCCATGAGTATTGTCTTATATTTCTTATAGAATTATCAGTCTTCCCTTAAACACTCCCTACACCACTTCTTATAAAACTAATGATCTGATCACAAAGTTCTTTTCTCAAGACAACAACTTCTTCAAGCACATTTTCATAACTTGGTAAACTAACTTCAGATCCATCATCTGAATCCATTTCTAAAAAAAAAATCTACTTCTTTCCTTAGTGTTGAAATTACTTAATATAGGTAACCCTTATTTCTACCACTTAATTATCATGAAAGAGAACACACAAAAAATAAAATACCTTAAGTGTTGATGCTACAACTGGATCTTTTGATTGGGCACTGATGAAAACATGAACTTCTTCATACGATACAATAAAAACCATGTATAGCCACCACCTCTTTCAAAAGAGGACTACGAAATCCCCACTATGATTTTCTTTTTAACAATTCAAGTTCATAAAACAACACTAAAACTTGTAAATCAAGAAGTGTAACTTTGTTCTCTGAGAACTATTATCAAAAGCTTTAGATCTTCCCAATAAAGTGTTGAAAATCTTTTACATAATCACATGAAACCAATTTTCAACTAGTAAAGAGATCTTTATAATCACCACTCACAATTGTGAGAAGATTTTGAAACATAGTTGATTACTTGACAAATTTGAACCAGACTTTCAATTTATAGGAAATTTGTAGACCATAAAACCATTCATGGATTTACTTACTTGGAAAGGAGAAACAAATGTAATCATTCTTGACTCTAAAATTTTATAACAACACTTTGCACATAATTGAATTGATTGATGATGAAATCAATAACAATAATGAAATTTACATTCAACTTTCAAAGGTACTATTGTAAATGAATAAAGCATTTTTGGGAGACTCAAAATTTAGCAAGGATATTAAAAGGAAACCATAATACCTCACTTCTATATTACTTTCCTTGTCTATGTTCCCCAATAGAGTCATGATTTTGTTGGCTCTTGATTTAACAATATTTCAATAACCAAATAACTAGATCAAGATGCATCTAAGGGCATATAACTCCTATGATGAATGCACACAAATAGAATTTGGGCCAACTATAAGGTTGAATTCCTTCTTCTACTTTAGGCTCTACAAAACCTAGGTCAGTAGAACTTTATATTACATTTGAATCTATACAAAGAAAATTAAACCCTTGTTTCTCCTATACTCATGCAATAGAAGAGGTATGCAATAGAAAATTACAAAACCTATGAAATCCACAAGCTAAATGAGGGTATCATTTTAGCTCCTAAACAAAAAGGGAAAATGGATAATTGATATTTGGTTTTGAATCAACAAAACCCCATATGCAAGAACAAAATAAATTTATCATGTAGTTGATCAGTTCCCTCTCCATTAGGTATTCCACAAATCACAACATACATATAGGATATCAATAATCTATCACATACATCAATGTTCATATTGAACCTCATACTTATCAGACATCCTTCTCTTGAAATTTGCAACCCTATCAAAATATATCAATAATTTACTTGATTCTTTGAACCAAAAGAAAAAAACATCAACATATACAATTCAAAATGAGATGCAATCGGACCTATGTTCTTTGTCCATGAATCACAAAATTTTACAAACAATAGAGGCAAGAGACAAGAATCAGAATGAGACTAAAATACTTTGTTGCTCCTTGTACTCATTCCCTTGAAACAAATACATTAAAGATGTATGAAAATAATTTGTGAAACAACAAACAAACCACAACTATCAATATAATTTTATTGTCATGTTCATACAAGAGAAATGCTAAAATAATGGTGGAATCATAGCTAAAGCTTTTCTCAATAGACTAGAAACAACCTTTTACAATGAGAGAAAAAATAAAGATATAGAAGAATGAAAGATGGTCGAATATGATCTAGTAGTGCTAAATGTCATCTTCAAACTTTAGAAATTTTTCTTACAAAGCCTCTCTTATCTATCCTCATCCATGTGTATATCAAATCCCATCATTTGCCTCAACAAACTCATCAAAATATCTTCCAATGACTAATAAACTAATCTTCCCAAAAAGGAGCCAAAACTACTGCTAAAATTCAAGCTAAAGACCCCACTAGATAATTCCAACATCAAAATACCATTCCTAGGAACATTCTTGCCAAATTTGAGGAAAACCCATTTAACTGTTTTCTCTAAAATTGAATTTGATCCTCCATGGCAAAAGCCAAAATAAAATGTTAAAATTGCTTCAATTTAACAAAATAAGAAAATATTTTTCCCAATAAAACATGCACACAAATTGACTAAAAAAATGGATTCCTCTTCTTTTCCAATTTCCAATGATATATAATAGCCCTATATTAGGACAAAAATGCCCCCCTTGGCAAGCATTTGAAGTTATGGACACTAAGGATGAACAAACTTTTTAAAAGTTGAAAATATTTCAAATTTGATATAGAAAAATTATATAACATTTTTCTACCTCACATTTAAAATATTTATGAAATATCTCCACTTCTCCACTTAAAAGATCTACACTTCCTCCACTAACTTCTTACTAACCATGGAGATGAGGAGATTAACCTTCATCTCCAATTCTCCACCTCCTTCCTTAACTACTTACTAACTATGGAGATGTGGATATTAACCTTTATCTCCACTTCTTCACCTCCTTCCTTAACTACTTACTAACTATGGAGATGTGGATATTAACCTTCTTCTCCACTTCTCCACATCTTCACTTATAAAATCTTTATAAAATAAATTGTGTAGATGTAGAGATTAACCTTTATCTCCATTTAAAAGATCTCCACTTCTCTACCATCTCCACATCTCCACAAAAAATTTCTTTATAAATGAACTATGGCAATGTGGAGATTAACCTTTATCTCCACTTAAAAGATCCTTATAGAATTAACTATGGATATGTGGAGATTAACCCTTATCTCCACTTCTCCACTTAAAAGATCTCCACTTTTCTACTGTCTCCACATCTCCACTTAAAAGATCTTTATAAAATGAACTGTGAAGATGTGGAGATTAACCTTTATCTCCACTTCTCCACTTTAAATGTCTCCACTTTTCCACTTAAAAGATCTTTATAAAATGAACTATGGAGATGTGGATATTAACCATTATCTCCAGTTCTCCACTTCTCTACCATCTCCAGATCTCCACTTAAAAGATCTTTATAAAATGAACTATGGAGATGTGGAAAGTAACCTTTATCTCCACTTCTCCAAGTACCCTCATCTTAATGAATCTTCAACAACACCTTTTTAATGCTGAAAACAGTTAAGTAGCCATTAGGAATGACTTCAAAAAGTGACCAAACCACATTCTTGGAAGTTGATGCTTTACATGGTGATATTTTTTAGCGTAAATAAGTATTCACTATTTACACTTTACTTAAATTTACTTAGGTCAATGCATTATTTTATTATTTATTAGGTCGAGACTGAGGAGTTTGCATACTTTTATGAGTTATCATGTTGACAACATAGAAGTAAGAAATTCTTATTCAGCACATGGTGTCTAGAATATTGGAGTTTGTATGATTAATTGAGTTGTCATGTAGACAACACAGTTATTTGCACTCTTAATTAAGCACTCGGTGTCTACAACATTATTTTTTATGCTACATCTTTGTAGGCTTATCCTCTCATCATCACACTTACTCCTATGCTTAATGGAAGATAATCCACTCCTAGTGGACACGTGCTTAGTTGTAAGACTTATTAGTGTTTTGACTCCTAGACATTCTAGAAGCATTCCAAAGGCCTTTATAAATCAGCACTCCTAGTGTACTTCATACATCAATTGAATACTATATTGTTATTGTGATCATACTCTGGTCTATTCTATGCTTGTGCTTGAGTTCCTTGATCTTGGGTGAATTTTTCCCTAGGGAAAATTCTTACATGGTATCAAAGTTGAGGGAGATTCTCTTCACTTAACCATTGTAAACCTTGCTGCTTCATCTCTCAAAGGACCCATTTTAGATCCAAAGGATTTGCAATCACCTCATCATTACATCTAAAGCATCAATTCAGTGAAAATTGACTATAAATACACCTATATTAGGCCATAGTCAATTTTGAGGAATTTTTTTTTTGCAAATCGGCACCCAAAGGCCATTTTTAGATCTACACATTTTATTATTTTAGTCTCTGTAATTTTTTTGCATTATTTTTTGGATCTACGTAATTTTTTGTGGGAAAATTTTGGCCATCAGGCTAGTAGGAGATTTTTTTGTAGGGAAAGATTGGTGCTTGCTAGTGCAAATCAAATAATGGCATCATATTTAGAAGGTCAAAAAACCTCCAAAATGACTTTTGTTTCATCAAAATTTGACATCTAAGGTGAAATATAGAGTCAATTGATTTTTGGAGGCACAATGGCGGTGATTCGGGAAAAATAATAATAAAGGTGATTTTCAAACAGTGATATCTCCCTCATATGGACTCGTTTTTGCGAGCAATTTTTTTGTTTTGGGGTAGAATCTCATGATCTACACATTGGTGGAGGATGTTTGAGCTCTCTATTCCAAAAAAATTCTTCAAATTGAAAATCTTGATTTTTGCAACTTTAAATGCTTAGTACGAGCTCATCTAGACACATAATTAGGTTTCTTTTTTTTGAAAATGAATAATTTTTTGTCTACTTTCTAGATCTACAATTAGATTAAGGCTTGTGTGGATAGAAATATCACTTTTAGAAATAGGTCCTATTTTGCATTGTATTGCTTCAAAGTTATTGTCTTGATAAGCTACATTGTAAAGTTCTAGATTTAAACTCCAAAAGGAGGTTGTAACAACAAAATAAGAAGCCAACTTTGTCCATTTTGACAATTGGCCTATTGTGAATGCACTACATATAAAGTGCCAAACAAGAAATGGCCCTAGGAACCTTGCTGAAGAATATCTCAAATCGTGTCAAATATCATGTTAGGAAACTTACTAATCCAATAGAGGTATGGGATAAACTTGAAGCATTGTATGGGACCGTAGATGAAGACATGGCCTACACCATTGAAGACAAACTTCTCAAGTTGGATCCTAGGGATTTCAACACCATCCAAGACTATCTTAACCAAGTAAACATGTATAGGACACAACTTAAGGATTGTGGTTGACCCATCAAGCATAGAAAGATGATCAAACATATAATGACTCATCTTCCACCTAAATATGCTTCTTTTGTTTCTAGTTATAATACTCACAAATTAACAATGGGTAGTGACTACACTAAGCCTTCATTCAAGAAATTTTTAGAAATGCTGGTCTTAGAACATGACAATTTAGTGAGTATGGGATTCCTCCAATCTTCCAATACCAAAGCCTTGGTAGCTAATGAAAGGAATTCAAGTGGTAAAAACTCCAACAAGAACCAGAAGTAGTGGAATGCTAAGCCACAAGATGACACACAAAAATTCTCCTCTAAACAAAAATCTTCCTCTCAACAATCTTCTTCCACTCAACAGTCTTCCTCACAACAAAGAAAGTCTTTTTCCAAAAATAATTAGAAGGGAAACAACTCCAACAAAAGGGAGAAGAAAACTTGTGCCTATTGTAAGAGGAATGGTCATGATGAACATGAGTGTAAGGATAAGTAGATTGATGAATTGGTCAACCTAATGAGGAAACACAAAATTGATGTACCAAATGCCTATAATGATAAGGGATCTTCAACTACTTCAAAGGGTAAGGGACAAGATTTGGTAGCAAGTACAAAAAATGTTGAGGAATGGGTTTTGTAGACACTTAAATTTGATTACACCGCTTTGGTAATCTAATTTAGTTATCTCTAAAGGCATCATTAATTAAATTCCTATTTAATTAATCCTTTGCCATCCCCTAGCTGATTAATTTAATTAATCATCTATAGCCCTAATTGATAAATCAAATAACCTATTATTTATCAATTAAATCTTATTCTCCTATCTAATTCCAAAAATCCCCATTTATTAAATAAATCTATTTGATAAATAAAATCCTCAAAATCCAAAAACCCCTAACTTATCCCTAATCCTCCATTTAGCCTAATCCACCCCATCCAGCCATACTAACCAAACTTAGCCACTAACTCACCCACCCTCATTAATGCCATCCACTTGCACATCTCTAACATCCCTAATCTAATCCTAAACCCAAGCCTAATCCACCCCCTAATGTTGTCACATTCCCTAAGAAATTTTAAGACTTTCCTAAACCAAACCAAAGTCTCCCCTCAAAAATCCCAACCACCAAGTCATGAGTGCTCTTACAAACCATAAAAGACTCTTACAAGCCCACTCATGACTCTTACATCCATCTTCCACACTCTTCCCTCTTCCACACTCATTCCTCTTACATCTCTCTTACATACTCAACCTCACTCATCATGCCTTTAACCAACCCTTTACCCTACCCTCTCACACTCATCCTCCTTGTGACAAGTGTCACCTTCCCATTGGTGCTAAACAAGCACAATCCATGTGCTCTCCTTTGAGTGCATCCTAGCCATCCTTAAGCCTTCATCTCTCCTTGCATCTTAGCCCTCCATCCCTCAAGCCCTTAGCCTATAAATTGAATCCCATCCCAAGCCATTTAAAAACAACAACCATTTGAGTAAAGTTATCATGCCCTTTTAAGAGCCAAAAGCCATACCCATACCCTTATAATGCCAAATTGAGAGCTCACAAAGCTACCAATTTGCTATTACTGATCTCCACCATTGAAGCAACTTTGAGCATCTTGAGCATACATCCACATCAAAAGGATGCATCTACAAAATCAAGAAAGCAATGAAGTGCTTCATCTTTTGAGGTTTGCATCTCTTGTTTGTTTTCTTTGTCTAAGCATATATGTGAACTTAGTTTTGGTTTGTGAATGCTTTCTTTAATGTTAATGTTCCTTGCACACTAAGATCTAGTTCTACACATTTCTGATTCACTAGCACACTCTTGAATATATGTTGTTCAAAACACATTTTCATTGAATATATGTTGTTCAAAAAACACTCTTGAATGCCATGGATTAAAATCAATTTTCCTTGGAATGCATGCTTAAAACAAACAACTCAATCTTAAATGCATAAGATCAATTAACCATTGCAATATCTCACATTGCAATTTTTGGGCATAAAAAGAATCTAAATCCACATTTTTGCAATCTTCTAAGTTATAAAAACAAATAAAAATTCTTTGAGTGAGTTTGTCATTAGACTCACCCTCTTTAATCACCCATCAATTTAACCATTGGTTGCAATCTCAGCGCCATCTATGGGGATGGGTCCACCTAAAAGGGTGTTAAGTGCTCCACAAAAATCAAACTCTACTTACTTGTGTTTTTATTAGTTTTTCTAAGTTAGAAAATTTTTTGAATGCACATTAGGTTCGCTAACACTTCATTTGGGCACTAAAATTGAACAACCAATTGACGTGGAAGGCCTTCGAGCATGCGCTTGACAATCAAGTTTCACACATCTTTGTTTTTGGCTTAAAAAAAACTCACACTCAATCTTGAATGCCTAACAATCAATGAACATTACATGGTTTGGATGCATTTTCAATGATGTTCACATTTCTTATGTTGACAATCTCTTGATTTCCATTATGCTGACAACGCTGTCAAATTGGAATGAACATTGTATGCCATAATCACAAGTGTCTTCAATCATAGCTTACAAAATCTAAATCATCAATTGGAATGAACCCGTGTCTTTTAAAACCTAAGATCATGTATGTGGTCTTATTTTACACTTTTTAGGAGGCCTGCTTGGGGATTTCATCACCCCTTGGATGACCTCAACTCCAGTGTTCCAGCAGAGTATAAAGATCGAGAGGTGAATCGAAAGACACCTCTCTTGGGATCAAAGTTTTGTCACTCGGGCTAAGCCTCAAGGAATTTTATACCCTTGAGAAGTGAAAGAGGAGAAGTGGGTTACCACTCCTCTCGACTGTGTGACATCTTTTTGGTTTCATCTACAGATTTGGACCTCACATACCTTGCGTATATCGAGGACTCCCTAGCTAAACCAAATTTCATCCTTGTAGAAAGTTGTCGAGGATGTTGGTGTGTTTGATGTGCTTGCTCCAAAATTTTTTCTTCTTGTTTGTTCATAGCTTTTGAAAGAATTTTTTCCAACTTTGGTCAAAATCCTAGAAAAGCATAAATCTTCTAGCTCAAGGCATACTTAGCGTAGTCACTGCCTCATCAGAAAATCATCCAAGCTCCCCTACCATAATCAAATCTATCTAGTTCTCTACCTTAGAACAATCCCAAATCCAAAGTCCATCCAAATCATCCCCCCCTAGCTATCTAGCAACCCAATCCAAAATCACACCCAAGCCTTTAAAGAGTTGTCACTCTACCAGAATTTGCTATCCAATCAATCCTACCAATCAACCAATCTCACCAAGGTTATCCCTCTGATAGAGCATTGTCTAGGGTAACCCAGCTTTGTCACTTGTATCCCTCATCACCTTAAGCTAAAGGTTGGGATCCACAAGTGGTCAATCTCGTGTCATGCCCATAAGATCATTAGTCTATCCTTAAGTTGACATAATCTCCACCAATCCTACACATAGGAAAGAAAAACTCTCACTTTTTGACAACATACCCTTGAAAGTCTTCCATCCATAGGAAAACCAAAAATCTCTAGCCAATCCTCCTTAGGTCTGTCATACAGCTTTGACTCTCCCTAGGAAATCTTTCATCAGCCAATCCAAAATCTGAGCTTAATCCAAATCCGACCATGGGCTTTCGTGTTCATCCATATGCAAGACCCCATCCCCATCAAACTCATCGTCAAACCATGAAGTACCAATCCTATCATGATGTGTTTGGTCGTATTGTCCTTGCTCCTGCCACCTCCTATTCCAATGATGATGAAAATCTTTTTGACTATGAAGGCTATCTTGAGAGCCTTAGAAACATTCCACCAACCATTTGCCAAAATTGAAGAGTTATTCTAAACTATCTAGTCATGCCATCTGATATCCCAGCTTCTCCTCCATCACCCAATCAACCAAGCTTCCAATCCTCCACCCCCATCACACTAGCTATTCCTGTCAATCCACCTCCACCTCTGACACACGAGTCTCCAAGGAATCTCCTAGAGGAAATACAAGAAAAGCTGCCTCCAGCAGTCGATGAGCTATGTCATCTAATCCAACCATGTGAAGTAGTCAGTGATGAAGCTTCCCCATCTATAATATCACCTCCATCTCCCATTGCTATCATCCCCATATCATCCATCAAATTGCTTAAAATCCTTCCACTTCCCACAAGCATCAAAATCCCAACACCTATCAAATCCCTCCAAATCCTATCCACATCACCTCCAAGCATTTCCCAAATCTCTTGTAATGACCCTTATGCATCCATCTTCTACTCACCCATCTGCTACCTTTGAAGAATCCATCCCTTCACCTCTTATCGCACCATCCACTCCAATCCAATCCTATCAAGATCCTACCCAAAAGCATGTTGACATCCCCCAAAGCATAAACGAAGATATCATCATACCATGTCTTCCATCCATAGTGCAGTCACCATCCCCTCCATCTCCAAAACCTCAAACCATACCTCCTCTACTGCAGGATATCTTTTCATCCCATCAGCTAAATCAAGATCCTATCCTACCATCTCCTCCACTCCATGCTTCCATCTTACCACCTATCCAAGCTATTCCACCATCTAAAATCTACCCTCTTGGTTCACTTACATTCATCCATGGTGGCCTCCTCTTAGTAGAAGAATTAAGAATAGTATCTCCCAGTCGCAGTACATCTGAGAAAGCACTTCCACCATTTTCTGCAAGCAAAAAGTATCCTCAGCTAGTTCAAATTCTCAATCGATGGGATTATCAAGGTCAAGGTTTAGGACCACAAGAACAAGGAATCAAAAAGCCTATTATTGCATTTCTTTTGTACATGGGTACCTAACATGGCCTTGTAGCCAGGATGCATCATTCATTTGTGAGCTTAAGTGCATTCCCCTAAGTTGCACTTAAGGTGGGGTGTTGGTGTAAATAAGTATTCACTATTTACACTTAATTTTACTTAGGTCAATGCATTATTTTATTATTTATTAGGTTGACACTTAGGATTTTTCATACTTTTATGAGTTGTCATGTTGACAACACAGAAGTAAGAAACTCTAATTCAGTACATGGTGTCCACAACACTGGAGTTTGCATAATCAACTAAGTTTTCATGTAGAAAACATAGTTTTTTGCACTCTTAATTAAGCACATGGTGTCTACAACTTTATTTTTTGTGTGACACCTTTGTAGGCTTATCCTCTCATCATCTCACTTACTCCAGTGCTTAAAGGAGGATAATCCACTCCTAGTGGACATGTGCTTGGTTGTAAGACTTATCAGTGTGTTAACTCCTAGACATTCTAGAAGCATTCCATAGGCCTTAAAAACCAGCACTCCTAGTTTACTTCATACATCAATTGAATACTATATTGTTATTCTAATCATACTCTGGTCTATTATGTGCTTGTGCTTGAGTTCCTTAATCTTGGGTGAATTTTTCCCTAAGGTAAATTCACATGGAGAATCCACAACATCAAAAAAATATTCATTTGGATATTGAAGGAAAAAGTTATTCACTTTCAAAGCTTCCCATTTAGCCATTTATGCAAATTTAAAAATATTGGTTCTAGAAACCTTTAAAAAATGCATAATGTATGAGCTTCAAAAGGTTATCAAATGGAGAGATAAGGGGTTATAAATTGGACAAATGGTAGATAAAATAGTAGAAACTTATGGAGTATCATTGGTTTTAGCTATGGGTCAATTTGACAAAAAAATTATGAAGAGGGTGTTTAAAGTTCTACAAAATATGCCAACACTATATCATAATAAATTGCAATTTAAATGGCCATAGGAAACCTATCAAATGGACTCATGAGGGTCTGAAGATAGATGCCAAGAATATGTCTCATGTCCACAACACACCATTGAATTAATTTTACCAATATACTTAATTTGGCACAATATATTAACCTTCAAAGTGTGGTATTCAAATTTGTGGCCTAGTGCAAATAAAATACCAATATGAAACACCAAACTTTGAAGAATTGAAAACCCTATAAAAAATCATCATGGAGACTTGAGATTTGGAACATAGGTTCTTTTATATGAACATTAAACAATCTCAAAGTTGTGAGCCATGAAACTTAACTGGGTATAAGATATTCAAATGCAAACTAGCCCTCCAAACTTTATTTGACATGTGCAAAAATGTAGATTTCTCAATTGCTCAAAATGAAACTTCACAAGATGACTTGAAATAGAAAATTATCATCATGGAGTGTATGCATATATTGAATGAAAGGTGTGGGATAACTAAAATACCTAATAGGCCTCAAATTGATAGTTGGGTACATATGCATGGAAAGTAGTTATAGAGGTTTCTTTAACAAAGTTTTCACAATGATACTCAAAATCAATGACATATTTTTGAGTCCCAATAGATCCAAAGGATTGGGAGCTCATTTTCCCTCCAAATTCAATCCTTTAGATTTTTTTTCATTTTCTAAGATAAATTATTGTATTTGTCTTCTTCAAGTTTCCAAACAATGAAGTGGGTATCTCTAAAATCACCACCATAATTTGACAGGCCTTCTTACCTTTCTAATTTTATTTTTTTGTTGTTTTTTGACAACATTAACATTGTAAATGTTAATCAATTTTTTGACTATCTTCATAGTCCTCATATACATATGTCAATTTTTTTAATAACTTCCAATATACTTAACAAAATGTAAAATAAATTACATATTATTGTTCTTCACTTCATTCTATACATTTAAAAAAAATCATTTTTGATTATTTTAATACAAGTTATGCCTTGCATAGTATCATGTACCAAAATTTCAGTATGTAGTCACTTTAATAATTCATAAAAAAATTACATAAAAATAAATAACTTCTAGATATCACTCTTAGCTATTATGTCCTATAGAAGGGATTAGCAAAATACTGAATAGAACTAGAACTTTTGCATTGCACATTAAAATATCTATCTTGTGTTTTCTAAAAAAATCAAGAACTATTTTTTGTGCATGCAGGGTTTGACACACCTAATCTTATCCATTTTGTAAAATATATAGTACTTTAGAAAGTAGATTTAGAGCATTACAATTTATATTTTTAATTCATATTGTCATTTTGAGTGGATGACCCTCAAACGTATCATCTAAATTTAGGTTTACCCAATTTCAAAAAAAAGGTGTCCACTTATACCCTCTTTTTGTACACCATCTTGGTGCACTTACCCCTAGCAATGCTCACTTCATGTAAGATGATTCTATTCTTAATCAAGAAGCTAGATTTTATTTAAGATGAGTTATACATAAGGTACCAAGCATAGTAGAGATCGAACATTAGTAGCATATACAATGAGTGCCAAGTGTCAGAAAAAGCAAGTGATGAGCAATGTAGAATTTTCATTCAATTAAGGAATGATAAAAACTTTGAGGTAAACCATTTTAGGCCAACATGTGAAAGCCATTTAATATTTGTAGAGTTTGTTATAGATTTTTATGCATTTTATGTCGTGGATCATAGATCCCTATGTTCTATGATGAATGAATCAGACAGAGAGACAAAATAAGGAAGCATCTTGAAAAATCTTTGTGAAATTTTTCAATAGGGAAGAACTTAAAATAGTTATGTATTATATGGTGATGTGTATGGTAATACAAAGAAGTGAACAAGATATTCATGCAATTCAAGTGTGAATGTGTGAACATTATAGAAGAGGGAAAGAGTTATGTTATTTCATAATAGAGAAAGTGACCTAGTTAAACAATCAAGGATAGAAGAGCCATATTAGATCAAGAGATTAGAATAGATTGGAAAGAGGAGATCCAACATTAGCTTATCAAAGTAGACTAAGGATCAGTTACTAAATTAGCTTTAATAGATTAAGTCAAGATAAATCTCTTAACAGAGTGATCTTAACAAATCTTTATAAATCTACTAACAGAGTCCTTATTTTATTGTAAGTATAAAATTCTCTAACACAGTAAGATCTAACATTCTCAAAATACTTTAATAGGGAAGACCCCTCATAGGGTAGGTCATTGGTTATGGTCAAACATTGTAACCCTAACATGATAACTTTATTATTGCAGGAGTGAATATTTGTGGGTGACATCCCCACCCCAGTTTTACCTTCACATTCAAGTGTTTCTAAGTAACCAAAATCATAGTGTCATGTGATTAATTTTCATACACGTAAATGATAGATTAGATCTATTTAATATTAAAGTTTGATTTTATAAGTTATGCATGCATAGAAAATTGGATATGAGATAATAAATGTAGTGAATGCATTATAGTTTTGTGGAAAAGGTTAAAGTGTTATAGATCTTAATTTACCTCCCCCCCCCCCATCTCATTATCTTGGTTTCCAATTTAGACCTTCCAAAAATTGGTATCAAAGCTAAGTTCTCTTGGAGCAGTTTAACAACTTGGAAAGAAAATCTTGGAGGCATAGGCTTTTAAATTATACAACTTTATTTACAAGTTGGTGATTAACATCCAACTCATACTTCAACAACTTGAGACATTCATAAAAGAATTGAAGAAATCCCTAAAAAGGAGAAAGGAATTGCTTAGTCAGGATAAATAACTTCATTATGGAGAAGTTGAAACTAAATGACTATTTGAAATACTATATTCAAATGACAGAACATCTACACAACTACTAGATAAGAAAATAATCCCGAAGGAAGAGGTCAGGGGACTAAAAAGGGAACATGAGATTCAATTAGTAAGGTTATGCAAAGTAACTGAGAAAAAGAAGAAAGATAAGGAAGAAAAAATGTTAATGGCAACTAGACTTGAAGAAATTATATTTGATGTGAAACATCTCATAATCACTCAACTTGACATGATGAATCAACCGATGCTTGCAAATCAGGAGTTGAACAAAAAGGATGTGAAAATAGAAAAAATTGATATCAAAGAAGGACTTACTAAAGAATGGACTAAAAATTGAGAAATAGCTTGTGGAGAGATTCAAAAAACCAAATGAAGGAATGAAATGCTTTGAAGGGCTTATGAGGTCATCTAGAAACACTATTGGTTCAGGACAATCATATACCAAGTAAGACAAATCATCCAAGAGTGGAGAACTAAGAAATACAAAATCTAAAGGAAAACCAACATAATATCATTGTGGAAAACTTAGTCATATTGCAAACATCTATCGAAGGAAAATTGGTATGCAAAGTCCTAAACCTAAGTTTGTTGATTATTGTTTCTACTATAAGAAGTAAGGAAATCAAATACATGTGTGTAGGTTAAGAATAAATAAATGCATCTAGATTTGAAGGCTATTGTTACAACTATCAAAATATGGACACAGAACATATGAATGGAGATCACTAACAAAACCCTACTAGACAAATCAAAGGTAGAGCCATGCACCTAACAATGTATGCTCAAAATGTCACAAATTTGGAGTATATTCAAGCAAATATTTCAGAACTCAAGTATCAATAGTAAATCACAACAACACCAAGGGGAAAGAAAAAGTGAACATTGATTAAACAAGCAAGGAGATGAATCAAACATGGAAGAAAAAACTAGAAGATGGAAGCAATGGAACAAAGAGAGTTGAGATCACCCAATCCACTAGAGAAGATGATCACATCACCTGAAACTAAGTAAGAAATGTATGTATGGAACTATATATATAATGATGCAAGATACATAAGTTCCTAACATAAAATGTGCTAAAGTTCATATTTGCATAAGTAAAGATGCATAAGAAAAAAACTATGAAAGGACTAGTGCAAAAGAATCATGTACATAATTAGTGTTGAACATTAGTAAAATTGTCAATATTGACCAAGAATCGCAATATGGATCAAGTAATTCAAAGGCTAAACTGATATATTGGCTGAGTTAGATGGAAGAGATCAAGTTGTATAGTAAAGACCCAGTTTGAAGGCACAATGTCAGCCAAGAAAACTAGCTTCCACCTACTTAAGTACACATCATTAATGGAGACCCTAAATTAAGAAAAAGAAAGTATATATCAAAATGTGTAAACATTAATTTATGCCTTGCATAAAATATTCAAGAGCATAGAACAATTTGAGAGAAAAGAGATCCTGAGGAAATTTAAGAGAAAATATAAGATAAGAAAATTGATCAAGTCAACATCTGAGTAGTGTCAAGTGATCTAGAGGGACAAAGCTTACAAACCCTAAAAAGGAAAAAAAATGATAGCTCCGTCATCCACATAAAAGAGTGAAGGATTAGATGTTAATAATGTTCAAATGGTAAGGAGTGACACTTGTCCTCCAACTAAATTTTGTGATATTCCTAAAATCATGATGAAAGGAGACTCAATGGGTGCATTATCCTCGATACCACCAAAGATAATCATGATACACATTGTGCAAAGTTGCTACATCATGTGTAAGATTGGAGAAGTAGGTGGTTACAAGATTTGGGAAGCATATGAGATATTATGTGATGAATGAATTTTGAAGGAGGATTTAAAAATTATTGAAAGGAAAGTGTTAATTCATGCCCAAGAGTTCCCAATAAATTTCAAGATCAAATGGGTCAAGGTTGCGTTGAGTAGGATCCAAGACATGAAGTTTTGGCTATACAATGGTCCAGTTGAAATAACCAAAAAGATTATTCATAAGGTTACTAGTTATCCAACACTTGATAAAAAGAAGACCATATAAAGTCTGAGTCATGGGGAAATTAAAGCCAATATAGGAGTCAAGTGGAATGGACAAGGGTTATCCATCACAAATATTCCTAATCCATTGCTTAAATTTGCAGTGGAAGTTATCTCTCATAAATTCTATTGATCTAGAAGATTGAATAGTGTGTCATGTATATCAATGGATCAATTATGGAAGATGGCCATGAAAGATGATATATATTACCAAGTTGAAGAGACTACAATTAGTAAAAATCCTAACAACCATCAGGAAGGCAAATAACTCAATGTGTAAGTTTGGATCACTTATCATGTGTATTTTATTTTACATTCAAATGCATTTTACTAGTAATCATAATATTTTTTGGGAATAAGGAAAACCATTAATAAGGAAAATCAACGAGTATATAACTCAATTAGGATAGAATTTTGAAAACATCATGGATACATATTTTGAAAAATCCAAGCAAAGAATGAGAATGATAATGAGGATACCTGAAGAGTTGGTAATGAAAAATTATAATGACATATTTTTTCTCATAGATGAAAATAACACATTTGTATAGGTAGTTAAACCAAAGAAGGCATGACTAATAACATTTGATTATGAGATTGATAGTGATATAGTTAATGCAAATATTGTTGCATTGTTGAAAGAAAAAATTGATACAAAAGCATAATCCTTTGGGACATATGAAGAAGATAAGGAAATAATTACCAAAGATATAAAGATAGCTTCCAAGGAGAACAAAAGGAAGAAAATGATTTAAGACCTAAAGTCAAAGGTAGTAACCCAAGGCAAGAGCAATGAATCTCTATAGATTAAACAAGGTCAGGGAGAAGATGAAGAAGAGGAAGAAGGAGGAGTTAAGGGAACTATCCAATTATTGTCACACCATCTAGAAAAAGGTCTAAAGGAACTACAAAGAAGTTAGTGGTGGAACTCCTCTCTCCTTCACTACCTACCAAACCAAGGACCAAGGTAGTAGCTAGTGTTGAGTAGTCTACAAAAAAAAGACTAGAAGAGACCATTGATTCTAGTGGGTCAAAACCAAAGAGAAGGAGATTGGTTAAAGGACTACCCACAAGGAAAAAAAAGCTATTGATGAGCTATCTTCCAGAATAAGAAAATCTTCAAGCTTGTCTAGTTTTAGATTTGTGAAATATGACACACTGGATAATACTGATAGAACAAAAGTTGAGGAGGCCATGATAGATATGATGGAAAATCATAAGTTATCCCCAAATGAAGTAGAGAAGAAGATACCTATAGATTTGTATGATAGATCTATTAGAAGGTGGAAATAGGTAGTAGAAGAAGAGAAGAACATTAGAACTAGTACAATAGCCAAGGTTATGCCTGATCCATGAAAATAATTGAACAATAAATTTTTGTAAAGATACAGGAATAAATTCATTCCTAAATTTATATTTTTTGTGGTATTGTAGAATAAGACTGTAGTTCTAATTCAACAAAATTATTTACTCTACACAAGCATTTTTTGTCACATAATAAAATAAGAGAAGGGTATAGAGATTATTGCTATTCAAGATGATGAGAGTGATGAAATGAGTTCAGGTGTGCTAAGTTTGCAAGGAAGCATGTTTACTCATGTCGACACTCTTGATACTCCAAAGAAGACCTCAAATGTAGACAAAGATGAGAAAAAGGAAGACAAAACTAATAAGGAAACTAGTGTAGACATTCCTACCAAAGATAAAGAAGGACCAAATGTGTCAGAACCTCACATTGAGGTAAATGAGGAGGAAAATAATAAAGTAATAAGTGCATCTATTGTTGTCTCTAGTACTTATGTACAAACATGACCAAGTGGTGATACCCCCTCACCATCTCCCAAAGTAGTGCCAAAAAGGTAGTGCTTTTACACCTCGCACAATGAAAGAAATAAAGGAACCCTCTCGAGATATTGAAGCTAGTCTAGATGAAGTTAGTGAGATGCCAAAATTGGATATAAAAAATCTCACTCTTGAACAAATGATTTTGCTGCAATAAATTTTGGCTAAGAAGAAAAAGCAGGTAGAGGTAAGAAGGAAACACCAATAGAAGCATGTACTACATGATGTTAAAGACATTTTTTTTGAGGCATTTGATATAAAAAAAATTGATGGGAAAGCCCCAAAAAATTCCCATCTTGTAAATATTGTCGAACAAATCAATGGTAGAGATATAGAATCCAATGAAAAAGTGATGGATTGGTTAGCAAGAAAATTCAAAAATAATGTTGTTCTAAAAGTTTCTATAATAATTACCTAGTAGAAAGTTCAATTAGAGGAATGTGTATAGAACACAAAAAAAAAATTTAAAATTAGAAAATAAAACATTTGTACAATACTTTATGTGATGTGCCAAGATTCACTAGTGATCTTCAAGCAAACATCCAACAGATTTAGGTTGATATGAGGACAGAAATAAGCACTCTTTTGCAATTAGTTAAATCTAGCTCCCTCCAGTATAATAAGTTATTGAATGCTCATAGAAAATTGGTTGAGCTTCAAGTAGTTGACAGAAGCATAAGATCACAATTGATATCCATTCAAACAAAGTTGATACCTCATTTGGAGGTTATGCAGAGAGAAGTCAAATCAACAAAACATCTTATCAATGAAGATCATAATCTTTTGATGGCTAAGAGTTTAATTGATTTGATAGTTAGGTTACAGTTGTAAAATCATATTTTGGAATTAACAAGAACCACTTGGGATCATGTGCTTTCTATGATCAACCAAGTTAACAAAACTTTTATTGAAAATTATGGTTTGATTCCATCCATTCAACCCCAACAACATACATGAGTGGAAAAAACAAGAGGGAATTGTAATAATGATTACATAACTTGAATGGAGAATAGAAGAGACATCAAAGGTGAATATAGTGATGATCAGAAGAATTTAGAAGGCAATCAAAGTTCAAAAGGTAATCAAATGTAGAAGGCAATTAGGGCATGTCACTAAAACAATATGATTACTTAGAGTCATGTGTATATATTGTTCATTATTATTTTAATTCAGCATAAGTCAAAGTTTCATAGTTCTATATGAACTAAGTCATAGGATTAGGGGGGTACTCATATTTGTAACATGAAAAAGTGTTTTTTCCACTAATTTCAAAGGGGGGGATTGTTGATCTCTCTAACTATTGTTTTATTATTGTCAAACACTTAGTCATTTACTAGGTAGAGTCAGAGGGTCATCACTACAATTGAGCTAATCTATATGGGTTAAGTCATGTAAATACTCATACATAAATGTGTATATATCAATCTCTATAGGAACCATGTAAGTCTATGGTTGTCAAGTATTCTCAATGTAAGCCGAGTCTAATGTTAACCAAGCAGTTGAGTAGATTGAAATCAAGTTACACAAAAGGTATTGGAAATGTAATGCAAGCTAGGTGTTGCGAGGGGGGGGGGGATGAATTAGGAACCACTTAAAATTCTTCCAATTAAACTACTTTTTAAGTTGTCTAATCTACTTGCATGCATGAAAAATAAAGTAGCAAAGTACAACACCATAACATAATATTTGGTAACCCAAAAACCCTACAAGTAGAAGGTGAAACTAGGGTGGGAATGACACCCACAATGGTTCACTATTGTAGTAGTAAAGTTACCTTGTTCAGGCCTACAAATGATCACTTCTAATGATCTTAATCGATTAAGAGAAATAAGGATTGTTAGGTCCACCTTGTGGAAGGATTTATACAATACACTTAAGTATGCACTCTATTAGGAGTTTTTACAATGGACTATTAGGTCCACTTGGTTAAAATATTTGGGACTAATGTAGTTGTTAGGATGAATTAATGGATGAATCTCTAATGAGAAACTCTAATTTCTGATGAAGATCCTCTATAGTAAACTGATCACCTAACTCTGATAGATGAGTGTCTTCCTTTCCTTGGAATGATTGTAGCCTTCAAACAATATGCTCTCCCATATGTGCTAATGTTCTTTAATTACAATTCTTACATATCTTCTTTCAATAAATACAATACTTCATACTTATATCCATCCAAATAACTCCATCATAGGTCGGCTACAAGATAATAATTTCCAAAAAAATTACCAAGTTAGCTCAGTGTTGTAACTTGGATGATGTGTAAGATACTTAGGCAACATTGTCACCTTGGCTAACTCTAGCACTTGATAATATTGGATGCTCGGTTCATAATAATCACTTGGTAGACACTACTAACTTGGTTTCCACTATTCTACTAGCTTTATTATCACCTTAGAAAAAAATTGCTCTACTAACTCAGTTCACATTGGAGCTTGGTGGACACTGTCTACTTGGTTGACACTACAACTTGGTATGAACTGTCAACTTGGTTGACATTGATTACTCCCTACATAGTTATGATAACTTGGCTACTAGTGTCTTTTTTCCATTATGACTAAGTGTTTTAACACTAATTGATAATATATCTTGCCATGCTATTAACAATCTCCCCCTTTGGCATTAGTGACAAAAATACTTATACAAAAGATCTAAAAAAAATCTTCAGTCATACTCCCACTTTGAGTATGTTATGTTTTGTAGCTTGGTCTGCATTGATGACTCTACAACTCAGTTTGAACTAAAAACTCTAGTTTTCAGTTTTCAAATTTATTTTTATTTTTTTGGTGTTTACATATCTTTCCTGTTGTACATAGTTTCTCCTTCCTATACATATCTCCCTTTACATGTATAAATATGTATATTCTACTTTCTCTATATATTTTCTTCCTTTGCACAACTTCTTTCCCACTTGTTTTTGTTACAAATACTAAAAAATTTACAAAGTTATACTAAAATGAGAAAGAAAATCATTGTGTACCTTTAGAATTGCAAACAAAGTCTTGTCCTAGTTATCTTGTAGAACTGTGATGATGTCTAGATCAATTTGAAGCTCTATTGATAACTCAAGCATGTGATCTACAATTGACATATTTGTGTTCTTGACTAATGTCCTTACATGACCCATTCTCTTCTACATAATGTCCATGTGGGGAAGTATCATACTTTGTATATCAATCAATGTTGCCCTCATTCTAGCCTCTTCCCTTAGTAGTTTCACTTGAAGATTTGTCAAAAAAATAGTTTTTGCAAAATTATTAGAATTGGAGCTAGGATTGAGTGCCAACTAATTTGCACTATCCTTCAAGTTGATGACAACTTTGGCTAGTTTCTCTTTTATTTCCTTAGTAAAATTAGTGGAATCACTTAAATTTACATATAAAGATACAAAATTATTTACAACAATTTCTAATGCAAAAATTAAAGTAGATAGTTCCACTTGATCTATTGTTATCTTTTGTGCTATATTTTTTAGCACTTTATTCTCAAACTTATTTTTATCTTTCATAAGGATTTTATCCTACCCATCAGTATCCTTATTCAATTTACGCACAATATAAACTAATTGATCAATGATAGGGAATTTATCATGTACCTCTATAGATAGAGTATCTATAAATATTTCTATAATGTCTTCCAAGAATTTGGTCCTATCTCTTTCAACTCTTAGCATTCATTTCTTTGCTCTTTTCTTCCATCGCTCTCCCAAAATGCCAATTTCCTCAGCAGATAGATTGGATTTCTCCTAGTTTAGGATTACAATCTCCTTATCAGCATCAATGTCATAAACTATCATCCCTTTGATCTTACTCTTGATAGTTGAAGAAGGAATTATTTCTTTTCCCTTTTCAATCAAGTCCTTCTACTATTGTAGCTTGGTTGAGATTGTATGAGCCTATTGCTTAGTCTAGACTATGGGAACCTATTGCTTAGTTGAAGTCGTGGGGACCTATTTTTTGGTAACCTTTGTGACAGAACTTAGTGAAGGTAAAATAGACTTCACCTCATAGATTGGATTAATTGGGTTTAACTCAATGGACTATTTCTCAAATTCTTCCTTAGGTGGAGAGAAGGGGAGTGATGCCATGACCTCTACAACAATCTTCTTCACATTAGAATTCTCAATTATCTATTTTTTTAGAAGAGCTCCTTCTTCGTTGATGTCAAAAATGTTCTTTTGTGTCTTTGTTGTAGATTGCACAACATATTCTATATTATTTGACAAAACTTGAAAAGTTTTAAACCTTGGAGTTTGTATGGTTTCATTTTTGGACATTTCCTCCTCAATTTTTTTATTAGAGAGATTGGGTATGAGACTCCTTAGGGTTGCATTATACCAATGGTGTGAAACAAACTTTAGTAGATTTTCATGAGCATGCCCTTCAAGCTCAGAAGGGTCATATTTCCATCTTGCCATTTTCACATTAATGCTTCCTCAATCTATTTCTACTCCTCTTTGCTACTAGAGTCATACTTGAACTATTTTAATCCTAGAATACCCCTTCCTTCCCTTATATTTTCTCATTGTTTCTCAAACATAGGGAGTTCCTTCTTTGAATATATAATTGGTGTATTTTCTTCATCTTGATTATCTTCATACTCATCTTGTAGCTTTAGTTTCTTCCTTGGTTTTCTTGGCTTTGAGGTAGTAATCACAAGAGTAGACCTTGTAGATCTCCCTTGTGGAGGCTTGGATGG
Source organism: Cupressus sempervirens (assembly GCA_028749045.1). Lineage (NCBI taxonomy): Eukaryota > Viridiplantae > Streptophyta > Pinopsida > Cupressales > Cupressaceae > Cupressus > Cupressus sempervirens. Next base: position 129,335,786 of record CM053784.1, read on the forward strand.
GGTCTTCACCTTTTTCTTGGGAGGTTCCTCTACCTCTGCTTCTTCCTCACTTTTCTCTTCCTCTTCCTCTTCATCTTACTCTTCTAAATCATTACCATTGTCTTCACTGATCATGAGAGATAAGTTTGATTTTTCAAGTTTCTTATCAATTCTTTCTAGCCTCTTATTTCCTCTCTTCAAAATTTTAGGGATATGAATCTCAAGTGAGATTCATGTCTTTTTTATCTCATATGCTGCAAAAGAAGTAGACTTGGGATCCATGGGCTCAATGATGAGAGCCTCAACAATGTCTCTTGTATCATCAATAATCACCTCATATGATAGAGGTTTAACCCATGCTACCCTAGGTCTGACTACTTGTATATGAAATTTTTCACAATCAACCATGAATCATATATCCTAATCATAATCATCTATAAGCTTCTTAGGGGATCTTAAGCCTACTTTCCATCCTTTCTTTGAAATTTTCAAAGTATGTATTCATGATGCTTTCAAAGTTCTCACCTATCTCATTTATGAATTTATTAATCTGATACAAAATTGGGGTATCTTTCTTCCAAATAACATTTCCTTTTGAAGGAAAGAATTTATGTACATAAAAGAACAAACAAAATAAGAGTGAACTAAACTTACATGTGTTGTTCTTTGATGCCTGAATGCTCTCCATGTTCTTGCTTAGCTGGGTGTATTGAAGCTTGAAAAGGTTGAAGGATAGTTTCTTCTTAACAACCTTGTATGTTAGGTCTACTGGCTCACATGGCATGAAGTTAGCATATTTTTAATTGTATATTTTTTTTTACAATGACATGGATGTCAAACTTGATTTCCATGCAAGTCACATTATTCAGCTTCATGCCTCTGTCATCCCATTTAGCTAGGGTTAGCTTTGTGAATTCTATTGGTTCTAAGGTTTTGGTAGCCTTAGATTTCTCTATCAATGGATATCCTATTGTCCTATGAATAATCTTCTTCATGATGGGATAGGTCTATTCCAGTTGAAATGACATATAGTGAACTCAACTTAGTATAAGACTAGTCCATTTGAATTGGAAGTTCCTCAACATGTGGATGATGTGGGTCAAACCCCTGACCTATAGATGTTTTTGTTCTAGCTGCAACACATCATTATCATGCAATGCACCAAATGGCTGATAAAATGACTTGATGTCATGAATGAGAAGTACCTTTGGAGGGATCGATGAGTGAGGTACTTGAGAATCCTTCTCATCAAAAAATGTTGGATAAAGCTTGAATTTTAGAGGAATATAGTTTGAACTCTTTACCAACATTTCTGAGCCCTTCTTGACCTTTGAAATGGGAGATTCTACCATACTACTTTATTGATGAAGGATCTTGAAGTTGCTATCTTCGCTTGAGAATTTATTTCAAAAAACTTGCACCTAATCTCTTTGGAGGTCAAGGAATGTTGCACTCTAATTTCATAGTGAAAATGAAACTACGATTTCTCCTTTCTATCAATTTTTGATTTTAGGTCTTCATTAAATTCTATGTGCCCAAGTAGGTAGAACAAGCTCAGTTTGGTCTTCAACCCTTGAATGATTGGCTATTACTAACTAACCATACTTGGTCGATTAATTGATTTGGTCAAGTCTATCCATACTTGGTTAGGTCTAAGGAGTGACTTAGTTTGATCTAACAGCTTAGTTAAACCAAAGGAGTGACTTGATTAGAACTAGCAACTCCAACAAGTCAATGAATTCCTTATGTTCCAGTATGTATGATATGTTGATTTGAACTTTCATTCTTGGATGATTGGAACTGATGTGGAATATGAGTTTTATCACAACTCTAGTGGTCTCCTTGCATGTTCAAGCATAGATAATTGAATCACTCAATCCATTGTCTTGGGTGTCAACAACCACACTATTTTCACTTGAATTTTTTAGAGATTCCCTCACCAATTGCTGCTTCACTCGAGTCCTGATCTAGTCAGCCTTTAATTTCTTTTCATCTTCAAATTTACATCTATTCATGTAGTTTTTATGCTATGTGACAAATTTCTTTGCATACATAGCATCTTTTGGTAGGATTTCTCTTCCTAAGGTGAGTCTTCATACAATTAGCTCTAGTGTGTTAAAATTCTCCACATAGATAACATCTATACCAAGTGTCATAGTCCCAACCAAAGATTTCTTTAGCAAGTTCTTCATTGGGATTCCAATTCTTGGTTCTGCACTATAAAGATTTATGACCTTGTTTGTTGCATTTGAAACATTTTCCTTCAAACATCATTTTCTCTATGCATTCACTTGCCTTATATCCATGTATGTTACAATTGTAACATTTTCTATTAAAATTTGACTTACCATTGCTCCAACATTTGTTTGAAGTATGCCCTATCCCTCCAAAATGATTGTGTGTAGGTATTTTATCATTTTGAGCTCTTTGTTGTAATGACTCTCCTTGTTTAGTGTAGCCTAATCCTATTTTCCCTTTGTGTATATTCTAAGATATTTTAGCTAACTAATCCATGCTTGTTTGTGATCTCATCATTCTTTCATTGGTTTCTTTTTTTTCTCTAAGATGATTCTTGAGCCTTTCATTTTCTATCCTTAGATTGATAACTTCTTGATTTGTGTTATTCAACGGACTTCCCATATTTTCTTGATGTAGTGAAAGCTGGTGGAACTTGGTTTTGAGTAGTCTTTTGTCTTCTTCTTCCATATTTTTATCATTTTTAGCTTTTTTATTTTATTCCATGACTTCACATATCCTGATTGAATGAATCTCATTTTCTCTTTTTGATTTTCTAACTTCTTTTTGAAGAATAAGGTTCCTTCCAAGTATATCTTCTATAGATGCATCTACTCCATCTAAACTTCTTTCTTTGCAAATATCTTCAATTTTTTCTTCTATGTAGAGATTTTCATTCATTTTTTCTACTAATTCTTTTCTTCTTTTCAAAGATTGAGAGTGTTGTTTCTTTATTTTCATTATTTGATCAATTTCCACATGTAGATCCAACTTTTCATTCTCAATGGATTTCTCTACCTTGTATCCTTCCATTATCTCTAATCTTTTCCCTCAAGCTACTAAACTTTCTAACATGAGAACCTTGCTCTGATACCAATTGTTGGAAATGTAATGCAAGCTAGGTGACTGCGATGGAGGGTGGTGAATTAGGAACCACTTAAAATTCTTCCAATTAAACTATTTGTTACATTTTCTAAACTACTTGCATTCATGAAACATAAAGTAGTAAAGTAACAACAACATAACAATTTATTTGGTAACCCAAAAACCCTACAAGTAGAAGGTAAAATTAGGGTGGGGATGACATGCACAAGGATTCACTACTTAAATAATAAAGTTTTCCAATTAAGGCTTACAAATGATCACTTCTGATGATATTACTTAGCTAAGAGCAATAAGGATTGTTAGGTCCACCTTGTGAAAGGATTTATACAATATAGTTAGGCATGTACTCAATTAGGAGTTTCTGTAAAGGATAGTTAGGTCCACCCAGTTAAAGGATTTGGGTGTGATACACCTATTAGGATGAATTAGTGGATTAATCTGTTATGAAGATCATTTGTACTAAACTAATCACCTGAGTTTGAGAGATGAGTCTCTTCCTTTCCTTGGAATGCTTGTAGCCTTCAAACAACTTGATCTCCCATATTCACTAATATTCTTCAATTACAATTCTTACATCTCTTTGTTGGAAAAACAAAATACTTCATACTTATATTCATCCAAATAATTCCATCATAGGTCAGTGACAACATAATCATTTCCAGAAATAATTATGAAGTCAACTCGGTGTTGTAACTTGGGTCCAATTGTTGGAAATAATCAAGACTAGCTAGGTTATTGAGAGGGGAGGGGTGAATTGGTAACCTCAAAAACTTTAAATCAATTTAGCACTTAACCATATAAATCATTCACCATTTATTCATCTAATCTATTGCATGCATGAAAACAATAAACATTCATAACACATGAACACAGTATTTTGGTGACCAAGAAACCTTCCAAATAGAAAGTAAATCTAGGGTGGGGATGATACCCACAATGTAAGGAAACTTGGCAACAAAGAATATACACTTTTCCACATAACCCATAATAGATCTAAAATAAACACCGAATTAAAATCCACATGCAAGAGAATAGACAACATACCCACAGAATTGTGAAATAATATACACCCTGGGAAACCCTCATTGAGGGAAAAACCTAGCCTCCAAAAGCATCTATCACCATGTATTATTCAGCAAAATAACCATTGCCATACAACCATGGAAGCCTTCATGGCCATAGCCACAACTGAGAAAACTATGTGAACAAACATGAATCCACACATCCCATGCCATGCTTTCAACCTTCACAAATGCTCCCTTGGCTAACCTGTCAAGCCCTGTCCCACTCGACTCTTGCGTTTCTCACTCTTACTCTCTACAACAACTACCCTTGTGGTTGCTTATATAGTAGCAAGTCCCACAAAACCACTAAGTGGTATTACATAAACCATGTGCTAAAACCATGTGCTACCTAACCCACTGGCCCCACATTTAATATTGGGCATTTAATTCTTTTCCCCAATATTAAATAATTTCATAAAATATTATCACAATGTTACAATACAACTCATCAAGAATAATCCATGAGAATCTTTACATGTTGCACGTCCATTTAGGTGGAACATTACATGATAAAATAAAATAATAAAATATAACAATATTATGCAATGTGTGCAACACCCATTATCTCAACACACAAAACTTCACTACCGCAGTATAAAGTTGGCCTATTAGGGCTTACATTGACCACTTCTGATGATTTTTCCTGTTAAGGGCAATTTGGATTGCTAGATCCACCTTGTTAGAGGTTTTACAAACATAGAATAAAGTATACACTCTATTAGGAGATTTATACAAAGACTGTTAAGTCTACCCTGTTAAAGGATTTGGAAAACAAATTCACCTATCAGGATGAAATAGTAGATCTGACTTACAACTTGATTGTTGATTAGATCTTTGAAGTACAGATCACCTCTTGTGACTAATATGTCTTTACTACTCCTTAATGACCTTTTTGTATACTTTTCTTTGCTACTGATTTGCATATCCTCTTCTCAAAACATTACATATCATTCATTGATATACTCATCCATTACATTGCAAATGATATAATACATTACATATATACCATTCTAATATTTACAAATATAAGGTCGGCTAAAACACAAGTAAACAAAACATTACTGACTCAGTCAAACAGTAGAAAAATCGAGTTCTTCAAGTTGATTTGGTGAACTTCTGATACTTGGCATCCACTGCATTACTCAGCATCATCATGCACTCAGTAGAAGTAGAAGCTCGGTCCTTACTAGTCACATAATGTAGCTTTGAACTCGATAACCATTGGAGACTTGGTAGATATAGTGTTACTCAGTAGATATTGAATCCTTTGTTTATCACTCGATAAACACTACACATCCATCACTCGGTAGAAACTGACTTCACATCACATAAACTAATAACTCAGTAGACACTATGAAGCTCAATAACCACTATCTATTCAGTGAACACTGTAAGTGCGGTAAACACTATTGAACTACACACTCACTCAATAGCTCAAGGAATGCTCGGTATAAATTGTAGACTGAGTGATGAGCTTGGTAATCATTTATAATCGAATAAGTGTTGTCACTAATGAAAAATACAACATAATGCCAACAATCTCCCCCTTTGGCATTAGTGGCAAAAACACTTATGAGCCTTATGTACATTGACATACTATTTTTTGATTTTTCAAAATTGATCTTTGTAAATCTGTTGTATATACATATCTTACATATCCCCCCCTTATATATGGCATAATACATACATAGCTTTTTCATCCTTTTTATTCTGTACATAAATCAATCTATATTCTCCCTTATTTTCTCCAAAAGTTTCTTACTCCCATGTCTCTTACTATCTCTTACTCCCCCTTTTTGACAATAATGCCAAAGAGATGTGCAAATGATTCAAATAGAGACACCAAAATGTGAGAGAAATTTAGAGTGTACCTTGAGAATAAGAGCTAATGTCTTATCCTAGTTGTCTTGCAAAATTTTACAAGTGGGGAGTGCCACTTGAACTTCTACACAAAGTTCAATCATATGATCTGCTATGGAAAAATTGTTATCCTGGACCAATGTTTTTGAATATGCAACATGTTTTTGCATTGAGTCCATAACTGGAACGATCATATTTTGTATATCAATTAGCGTAGACCTAATCTCGGCTTCCTCTCTCAGCAATTTTGCCTGCATTTTTGACAAAAATCTCACCTTGATATGATGTGCCGAGCTTGAACTAGAGTCAAGTTGTAGCCGTTGAGCACTTGCTATCATATCTACATCAATCTTACTCAATTTCTCCTTTATATCCTTGGTGAACTCAGTAACATCACAAAGCTTGCCAAAAAGTGATGTTACATTGGTTGAAGATTGTTGAAGATTGCTCAAAATTGTAGATAACTCTACCTAGTTAATGGCAATGTGCTGAGAAATGTGCTCAAGCACCTTATTATCAAACTTCTTCTCTACCTTCTCTATTAACTTCTCTTGACCAGAAGTGTCCTCATTGAACTTATTTATAGCTTCTTCCAATTGTAACAAAATGTGTTGTGATGAGTCCACATCAACACCTATAACCTCAGTTATTATATTTTTAGCATTCTCAATTATAGTACACTCTCTATCTCTCTCATCTCTAAGCTACTTCTACCTTGCTTTTTGCTCCAAAAGCTGATTGACCAATATCATTTCATCAGTTGTGCCAGTGTCCAGATCTAACTTGGGAATAACAATTTCTTTGTCCAAATTGATGTCTTCATCAATTTCTTTGCCAATAAGCCAAAGTTTTAGAGGAGTCTTTGGTTTTACCTCTGATCTTACTTCCTTGGACTTAGAAATGGAAACAATAGTAGAAGTAGTTGGACTTGCAGTAAAGACTTCAATTGGTCCAACTAAAGGAAAAGTGAAAGAAGTGCCAACTATATCCAAAACTAATGTACTATCAAAAAATGAAGTACCAATAGATGGTGAACAAACTAGAATACTTACAACTGAAGAGCTAACTGGAACAAAATCTGGTGCAGTTAAAGCTATAGTTGAAAAAACTATAGAACATGAGTAACCATTAGAGACTCAGTAGATATAGTGTTACTTGGTAGATACTGAATCCTTTGTTTACCTTGTCATCACTCAATAAATACTACACATCCATCACTCAGTAGAAAATGACTTCACATCACACAAACTAATAACTTGGTAGACATTGTAAAGCTCAATAAATACTATCTATTTAGTGAACACTGTAAGCTCAGTAAACAATGCTGAACTGGACACTCACTTGATAGCTTCAGGAATCCTTGGTGTGAACTGCTTAAGTGATGAACATACTTGGTAACCATTGAATGCTTGGTATAAACTGTAGACTAAGTGATGAGCTCGTTAATCATTCAAAATTGAATAAGTGTTGTCACTAATGACAAATACAACATAATGCCAACACCAATGACTTACTCAGGTGATGTGAAAAGTACTTGAGAAATACTATTGCCTCGGCTAACTCTAGCAATCGGTTGATACTAGATGTTTAGTTCATGTTAATCACTTGGTAGACATTTTTGACTTGGTTCACACTATCCTACCAGCTTGATTATCAACTTAGAAAAAAATTTCCCTATTGACTTGATTCACATTGGAACTCAGTTGACACTGCATCTTGGTGTGAACTGTCAACTTGGTTGACACTACTTACTTTGCGCACATTTAATTTTGTTTACATGCTTCCTTGGTGAGCTCAATTAACACTATAGACTAGTAACTTGGTTACTACTTTCTTTCCATTATGACTAAGTATTTTGACACTAATTGCCAATATATCTTGCCATGAGATTAATAGAAGAAACTAAACATAGTAGAGACAGAGTGTCAATAGTACCTACAGTGAGAGCTAAGTGTCAAAAATAGTAAGTATTGAGCAACATAAAATTTACATTCAAGTCAAGAATGATATAAACTTTGTGGTAAATCATTTTAGGCCAACATGAGAAAGATATTTAATATCCGTAGAGTTTTTTACAGACAATTTTATGCATTTTATGATGTAGATCACATATCCCTATGTTCTATGATGAACAAAGCAGATGGAAAGGCAAATCAAGGAAGTGTCTAGAAAATGATTTATGAAATATTTAAATAGGGAAAAACTTAACATATTTTTGTATGGTATGGTGATGTGTATGATGATGTGAAGGAGAGAACAAACCATTCATGTGATTCAAGTGTGAATTTGTGAACATTGCAGAAGAGGGAAAGATTTATGTTATTTCAGTTAATAGCAAGTGACCTAGTTAAGTAGTGAAGGATAGAAGAGCCATATTAGATCAAGAGATTAGAACAAATTGAAAAAGAGAAGATCCAACATCATCTTATCATAGTAGATTGAGGATCAAGTATTGAATCAGTTTTAATGGATTGAGTAAGTGTAAATCTCTTAACATATCTTTGTAAATCTCCTAATAGACTCCTTAATTTTTTGTAAGTGTAAAATCCTCTAACAAGGTGAGATCTAACAATCTCAAAAGATTTTAATAGGGAAGACCTCCCACATAGTAGATCATTGGATATGGTCAAACATTCCAACCCTAATAGGTTAACTTTATTATTGTAGTATTGAATATTTGTGGGAGTCATCCCCACCCTAGTTTAACCTTCACCTTGAATTATTTTTGGATAACCAAAATTATTATGTCATGTGATTACTGTAGATGCATGTGAATGATCGATTAGATCTATATGCTATTATAGTATGATTTTATAAGTTATGCATGCATAGGCAATTACATATGAGATGGTCAATGTGGTGAATGCATTATAGTATTGATTCACCCCCCTCCCCCCTCCCACCCCCTTTGAGTATCTTGGTTTCCAATGTAGACTTCCAACAATTGGTAACAAAGATAAGTTCTCTTGGAGGAGTTTAACGACTTGGAAATTGGATTTGGAGATGGGGGATTTTTAATTGGATAAAGTTATTAAGAAAGTGATTGACATCCAACTCATACTATAGAAACTTGAGCTATCTAGAAAATAAGTAAAGAAATCCCTAAAAAGGAGAAAGGAATTGGCTATTTAGGATAAACAACTTCATTATGAAGAAGTTGAAAGTGAAGGACTATTTGAAATAGTAAATTCATATGAAACATCATATTTAAGACTACTAGATAAGAACCAAATCTTGAAGGAAGAGGTCAAAGAACTGAAAAGGGAACATGAGATTCAATCAATGAGGTTATGTGAAGTAACTAAGAAAAAGAAGAAAGTTGAAGAAGATGAGGTTGTTGTTGAGGAAGACAAAAAGCTAATGGAAACTATACTTGAAGAAAGGATATTTTTTGTGAAAAAGCTCACAAATACTTAGCTTGACATAATGAATCAATGAATGCTTGCAAATTAGGATTTGAATAGAAAGGATGTGGAAATAGAAAATTTGATATCACAGAAAGACTTACTGAAGAATGAACTAAAAACTAAGAAATAACTTGTGGAGAGATTCAACAAACCAAATGAAGTAATGAAATACTTTGAAGAACTTATAAGGTAATTTGATACCATGATTGGTTTATGACATTCATCTACCAAGAAAGGAGAATCATCGAAGAGAGGAGACTAAGAAACGAAAAATCTAAAGGGAAACCCACATGCTATAATTGTGGAAAACTTGGTCAAGCTGCAAACATTTGTCGAGGAAAAATGGTATGTAAAATTGAAAACCTAAGTTTTATAGTTATTGTTTCTACTAAAAGAAGCAAGGACATCAAATACATGAGTTTAGGTCAAGAATAAAAAATGCATCTAGATTCGAAGTTTATTGTTACAACTATCAAAATATGGATATAGAGCATAAGAATGTAGATCATGGACAAAACCTCGTTGGAGATCTCAAAGGTGAAACCATGCACCTAATAATGTATGTTCCAAGTTTCATAAGTTTGGACATTCAAGCAAATACTACACAACTCAACTACCAAAAAAAATTGCAGCAATGTGAAGGAAAAAGTCAAAGTGGAGATTCAAAAATAAGGAAGGAAATGAATCAAACATGGAAGAAAAAGGTAGAAGATGGAAGCAATGGAAAAAATGGAGTTGAGATCATCCAATCCAATGGAGAAGGTGATCACATCACCTCAAAATAATTAAGAAAGGCATGTATGGAACTGCATATCTAATGATACATCATACATCAATTCCTAACATAAAATGTGCTAAAGTTCATATTTGGATAAGTAAAGATGCATAAGAACATATCTATGAAAGGACTGGTACAAAAGAATCATGTACACAATCAATACCAAACATTAGTAAAATTGTCTATATTAACCAAGCATTGCAATATGGACTGAGTACTATAGAAGCTAAATTGATATATAGCTCGGGTTAGATAAAAGAGACCTAAAAGTATAGTAAAGACCTAGTTTGAGGCACAATGTCAACCGGGATAGATGGCTTCCACCTACTTGAGTACACACCATTAATGGAGACCCTAAATTGAGAAAAAAGAAGCATATATCAAAATGTGAAAATGCTATTTTATACCTTGCATGTAATATTCAAGAGCACAGAGTAATTTGAGTGAAGAGAGATCCTAAGGAACTTTAAGAGAAAATCTAAGACAAGAAGATTGATCAAGTAAAGGTCTTAGTAGTGCCAAGTGATCCAAGGGAAGAAAGCTTACAAATCCTGATAAAGAGAAAAATGATAACTTGATCATCCATAGGAAAGAGTCAAGGAGTAGAAGTTAGTAATGTTCAATTCGTTAGGAGTGACACTTGTCCTCCACTTAAATTTCATGCTATTCCTAAAGTCGCAATGAAAGGACACTCAATGGGCACATTATCCTCAATATCTCACAAGGTAATCTTGATACATGATGTACAAACTTGATACATGTGTAAGATTGGAGAAATAGGTGATTATGAGATTCAAGAAGCATATGAGAAATTATGTGATGAAGGAGAGTTGAAGGAGGAATTAAAAATTGTTGAAAGGAAAGAGTTTATTTGTGACCTAGAGTTTTGGCTACACAATGGACTAGTTAAAATAACCAAGAAGATGATTCATAAGGTTACTGGTTATCAACCACTTGATAAGAAGAAGACCTTGTGAAGTCTGAGTCATGAGGAAATTGAAGCTAGTATAGGAGCCAAGTGGAATGGATGAGGGTTGTCTATCACAAATATGCCTAATCCATTGATTGAATTTGTAGTGAGAATTATCTCTCACAAATTCTATCAAACTAGCAGATTGAACAGTGTGCCATGTATGGCAATGGATCAAGCATGGAAGATAGCCATGTAAGATCACCAATATGATCTTGCTAAGTTGAAGAGACTATAATGAGCAGAAAACCTGATAGACATCAGAAAGGCAAAGAACTCAATGTGTAAGTTTGGATCACTTATCATGTGTATTTTCTTTTACATTCAAAAGCATTTTCCTAGTATTGGTAATATTGTTTGGGAACAAGGAAAACCATTAATAAGGAAAATTAATAAGTATATAATTCAATTAGGAGAGATTTTTGAAAACATCATTAATTTATATTTTGAAGAATCAATACATAGAATGAGAATGAGGATGAGGATACCAAAAGAGTTGGTAATGAAACATAATAATGATATATGTTTTCTAGTAGACATAGATAACACATTTGTGTAGGTAGTTAAGCCAAGGAAGGAAGGGCTAACAACATTTTATTATGAGATTGATAGTGGGTATGTGCAGGATTATTGTCAACCAAACTATACCCTTAAGTGGTAATGAAAAATCAGCAAATCAGGGTTATGTCAACTTGACTTGCAATTTTCAACTTGTTATGAACTTTCTATGAAAAATTGGGGAGAAAAGAATCTCCAAGAAATTCAATTTAGTTTCTAGAATACTAGGCATTATCTTAAAAAAATTTAAAATTGATTGCTCAATTTTTTAAATTTTAATGAAACAGTACAAAAATTTTAGGACAAAAATAAGAAGTAGACATATGTCTGACCAGCTTAATCAAAATCAAATGATAATATTTTTTAAATAGGATTCTAGATATAAGAAGTAGACTCATGCCTAAATGTGACACATAATTTTGTGTATTTTTATTCTAAATAAATAAATAATTATGAGTTTTCTACTATAGTATTTTCAGAATCAAAAACTCTCATGTCTGATCACCTTAACTAATTTAAAACTCAAAAAAAAAATTATTTATTTTTCCTTATAGTAGAAGAAGCTTAGAATATGATGCATCTTTTGGATTTCAAAAATGTTGTATCATTTGAAAGTTATAGTTGTTTTTCAATGAGCATATCAATCAACACTTTATACATAACTCCATTAGAAAATAAGTAATAATTACTTACTAAAATCATAAGTTCATAGACATTACTTTTATGGAAAGATAAGAACTTTCTTATGAAACCTTTGTAGTTTCATCAAATTTGGGTGAGAACAAAGTTGTCAAATACACACAAATAGGAAAAATAAATAAAAAAATTGGGATGTTTTTAAAGTTGACCATGTAGGGTTAGTAATCAAGGATATGCTAGGCCTTATGAAAGTATTAATTTATTTTTTTTGGTATCAGGATGGGTGGGAAAAATGTTGGAATAGATTTTTAAAGGCTTTGAAGCATTTTAGAACTACATATTTTTTAGATCACAACTTTTTTGGCACACCATGATCTTGTACATGCCCTAGTGATATAGTTAATGAAAATAATGTTGCATTGCTGAAAGAATAAATTGATATAGAAGCTAAATATTTTGTGAAATATGAAGAATCTAAAGCAAGAATTACTATAGATATCAAGATAGATTCCAAGGTGAAGAAAATGAAGAAAATGATTGAAGACCTAGAGTAAAAGCTAAGAACCCAAGGCAAGAGTAATAGACCTCTGCAGATTACATAAGGCCTAGGAGAAGATGAAGAAATAGCTAGTGGTGATGAACAAGTGGAAGAAGAAGAAGGAGTTAAGGGAAAGCCTCCAATTATTGTCACAAATCCTAGAAAAAAGGCTAAAGGAACTACAAAGAAGCCAATGGTGGCACTCTTCTCTTCTCCACTACCTACTAAACCAAGGACCAAGGTAGTAGCTAATGTTGAGAAGTTTGCAAAAGAAAGAGTAGAAGAGACCACTGAGTCTAGTGGGTGAAAACCAAAGAATAGGAGATTGGTTAAAGGAACACCCACAAGGAAAACAAAAGCTATTGATTAGGTATGTGCTCACCTAAGAAAATCTTTACACTTATCTAGTTTTGGATTTGTGAAATATGACACATTGAACACTATCCATAGAAAAAAGTTGAGGAGGCCATGACAGATATGATGTAAAATCATAAGTTAGCTCCAAATGAAGTACATAAGAAAATACTTAAATATTTGTACAATAGACTTGTTAGAAGGTGGAAATAGTCAGAAGAAGAAGAGAAAAAAATTAGAACTGGAACATTAGTCAAAGTAATGTGTAGTCTATCACAAGAATAGAAGGATACATTTTTGGAAAGATACAAGAACATATTCATTCCTCAATTCATAATTTTTATGATATTGCAAAATAAGACTGAAGTTGTTATTCCAAAGAATGAGTTACTCTAGAAAAGAATTTTTGGTCTCATAACAAAAGAAGATAAGGATATGGAGATTTTTATTGTTCAACATAATAAGAGTGATGAAATGAGTTCATGTGTTCTGAGTTCATAAGGCAACATGTCACCATCTCATGTTGATGCCATTGATACTCTAGAGAAGCCCTCAGATGCAAACAAGGAGCAAGAGGCAGCAAAAGCTGATAAAAATACTAGTGTAGACATTCCTACCAAAGGTCAAGAAGGACCAAATGTGTTAGAACCTCACATTGAGGTAAATGAGGAAGAAAATAAGATAGTATCAAGTGCACCAATTTTTGTCTCTAGTACTGATGTACAAACACAACTGAGTGGAAATAGCCCCTCACCATCTCCCACAGAAGTTCTAAGAAACAACAATTCTGCACCTCATACAAGGAAAGTAATAAAGGACCCCTCTCTAGATATTGAAGCTAGTCTAGATGAAGTTATTGAGATGCCACAATTGGATTTGGCATATCTCACTCTTGAACAAACAATTTTATTGCAAGAAATTTTGGCTAAGAAGAAAAAGTGGGCAAACCTAGGAAGAGAACACCAAAAAAAAAGGCACTCTATGATGTTAGAGACATTTTTGTTGAGGCATTTGATATACATAATTTTGATGGGAAAGCCCCAATAATTTCCCAGTGTGTAAATATTGTTGAAAAATCAATGTTGGAGATATAGAATCCAATAAAAAATTGTTGGATTGGTCAACAAGAAAATTTAAAAATAAGGTTGTGGATAGTTTATACAACAATTGCTAAGTAGAAAGTTCAATTACAAGAACATGTACATAACACAATAGAACTAATTCAGAAAGTGCAACATTTTTCAACATTTCATGTGATGTTCCAATATTCGCTAGTTATCTTCAAGAAAACATCCAACATATTTAGGATGATGTGATGATTGCAAGCAACACTATTTTACAGTTAGTCAAATCTCGCTCCCTACATTATAATAAGTTATTGAATGCTCAAGAAAAATTGGTTAAGTGTTAGGCAGTTGATAGTAGCATTAGATCTTAGTTAATCTCCGTTCAATCAAAGTTGACACTTCATTTGGAGGTGTTGTGATTTCATAATGCATGCCCCATTTCACCTAGAAATGGGACCCCCTACTTTATTTTTTGCCTTTCTAGATCCCTAGTCTAGGGTTTGAGTCTTTCCTAGGGTTTTTCCTAGTTTCTTCAGGTCCTGGCTTAAAAACCTAGATTCCAAAAGATAGAATTCTAGGGGAGAAGTTCATTTTTGTGCATAAAAGTGGAGACTAGCACACCTAGTGTACCTCACTAGGTACACTAGTGCACTAAGTCTTATTGAGGAAGGTATCTCCCTTGGTAATGTGCAACAAAACAATAGCACAAATGCACATCACCAAGGGGTGCACTAAGTCCCAAATCTATATAACTTGGGACCCTCTTCCCTTCTTACTTCATTCTTTTCACTTCGAGCTTCCTAGTCACATCACTGCACCTATTGAGGTGCACATCTCCATTGCTCCACTCCACCTACACAATAAACACAACATTAAAACACTGAGTTAAGGTGCATAGCTGCACACCTTTCTAGGTGCACAACTATGCACCTTTTTTTGAAAAACCATTAAAAAAATTAAAAATCTTAAGAAACTTTTAAAGACTCCCACCTAAGTAAAGGTGCACAGCTACTCACCTATTTTGGTGTGTAGCTGTGCACCTTTATACCCATAAGGATTCCTTAAAGGAAAAGGGTGTTCACCAAGTGTAGCCAATGAGGTGCACTAGTGTACACTTTCATATATTAAATATTGATAAGGAAAAAAGGCACACCTAGTGCACCTTCGAGGTGTGTCGGGTGCACCCTTTTTTTCCTTTAGGGTTAAAAGGTGAGTTTCTGAGACTTAGGGTTTCTGGGTTTTTTTCGTGTCATCATTAGGGCTGATGTTAACTAATTTTTCTTCAACTTCAAGCTAATAGACATTATTTTTATGAAAATTCAATGGATTCATCATTTTCCTCCCTTGCTACAAAGATGGTCCCAAAACTGGTGGTTTTCAAGTTTCAAGGTGTTCCTACAAAGTCCCACTTTCAAGATGACTATTCGAAGATTCAGGACACTAAACTTGGTCATAAAAATTGGAGTGCATTCCTAGTATTATGCAACAAACCCATAGAAAGGTCCCCATTGATATCCACTTTGATCCAACCAAGACTAGTCAACGCAACTTCACACCCAGTATCAGTATAGTCCTTGGAGCTAAATATGACACTTGTGAAGAACTATGTTTCTAAGGAAAGGGTTGTGAGGAGTATAATTGGAGAGATCATACTACATTTTTTACCTAAGAACATAGAGAATTTGTTCCATCTTCCAAGAGAAAATTAGTTCATAAGATTAACATATCACCAAGCAGAAAGATGGTACAGGGAACATGTAGAGGAAGCATCTCAAACCATTCGGCCTTCATACTACATTGAGAAGACTCCTCTTGGGAACAAAGCAAGAAAAGTGGACATGAAAAGAGGCTACATGAAATATGATATTAGATATTGAATAATACTCTTGATTAGAGTCATGGGGTTGCCAACATTGGGACACTTGAATATATGGATGGTGCATTTATTGAGACTATCAAGATGATGAAGATGACAATTAATTAGGTTTCCATTCTTATTGAGAACTTGGATGAGCAGCTCATGATGGTTAAGAATAACCATAAATTCTACATGGCATCATATTTGGTGTACTTATTAGCTACAAGGGTGACAAATTATCTAGGGCTCTTCAAGAAGGGCAACATACAAAATGTAAATGCATGGCCATATATGGTATATCCCTAGCTAGTGAAGAAGAAGCTTCTTGAGCATAGCAAGAAATATCAAATAGTTAATGATGCTTTTATATTCACAATTATCTAGCTCATTGAGGGGGATTATGTGAAGAGAATGTTAGAGGAGGCAGCAACAAAGATTTTAGAAGTTGGAGCCTACTACATCTAGTATTGAACATTCACCTATTTGAGGGTAGTGGGTATGAAAATAAATCCCAACAAGCTCCCTAGGTATCCAAGTGACAAACTTATACTACTAGATATTTCTTGACAACTCTTGGATACCTATGATAGAGTAAAAAAGTAGCATAAAATAACATGAGTATGGCCTATTACTATAGACCATTTGGTGTGGTCTGAGGACAAAACATTCCATCTTTTGAGCCTGAGTGGGATCAATATCCCTTGGAGGAATATAACTCTCCTCGCCCTTATTTTGATAACATTGGAAGGGTGCACTATTTGGTGGGCAAGACATTTTAGCATGAAGATGCAATTGAGGACCACTCGATGAATGCAATAGATGACTATGATATCTATATAAGGGATTATTGTAGGATGACTCTCTATCTAATGAGCAATGACTTAAAGGTAAAGGTTCCTTTGAAGGTTATGCAATAGAATACTAAGGATGTCCTTGATCCATTTTTCAATAGGGAAAAGATTGGTGATTGACCTATTATGAATGCTAAGATTGATAAGGAGAAAAACTCAAACATTAAACACAAGGCCAAGTATGTTATCAAACAGACCAAGGATTGGATTAAGAGACCTTTCAAATTGGATCTAATTCCTCAAGTAGTGGTCTTCCATGCTACAGCCCACCCAGCAAGAGATTGAGGAGCTAAGGTAACAATACCTACTTTTATAGTTCAATCCCAAGTGAGGCTGGAGATAGTGTACCAACTTGATAGAGAAGTTGGGTATTATAGGGCTCAAAAAGGTAAAGGTGAGAGGAAGAGGAATTCTCCCCAAGAGTTGACCCAAAAGAGGAACCAACTCAAGCACCTTCATAGCCAAGGGTAGAAAATGTACAAGGGTCAAAGAATATTGAAGCTATATAAACCTAGGACAATCCTTAAGTACCACCAGCTAAACAAGGGCAAGGGTAATATGAAATAGATGTGCAAGAACTTCCTCCATCACTACAAGAGGTACAAACCTCCCCATCTACTCCTAAGAGGAGAAAGAGACAAAAGGTGATTAGGAAAGTTATTCCTTTCCCATTAGTCTCATCTTTCTAGAGCCACATAGTTGGAAGAGAGAAGAAGTTCCACAATTACACCACCATCCATTCCTAAGTAGCTTATTCTATCTACTACATCAAAAGATGAACTACAACAATGGATCAATGAGTAGAAAGGTGAAGCCACTGATGTCTTTCAGATGTCAAATTTTGATTTTATGTTGGATGGTACCGAATTGGTGGGAGACAAAATAAGAGACACTCCAACTAATCAATCTAAATAGGAGGATTAAAGTCAGTTGCTACCTGAGCCCTAATGACCTAAAATAGCTCCACCATTGCCCATTCAAGTTATATTTTGCATAGATAAAGGATTAGATACTCCCCTTCCTCCAAACAATGAAGAAGAATAGGTTCAAGTAGAATAGGACGAAGAGCCACAATAATTATCGATTGATGAAGTGTAAGAGGAAGGACAAATAAGTGAGAAAACTCAAAAAGCTTCCCAAGACACAAAGGTGAGGACTGTAGACTCCATGAATATAGAGATTCTCGATGTGAATCTCTCAAAAAAGGAGAAGACACCAAAAAGGAGTGATAAGGGGAAGAGCATAGTAGAGAAAACTCCTTCATCTTCAAAAGGAAAATCTTTGATGGAGCATGTTCTAAGATGGTTAAGGAAAGAGGTAATTAGAAACAAAAGGTAGCAACACTCCATTGAGGAGGAGAATATGAGACAATTGATTAAAGTGCTCAAAAAGCTTGAGTCACCACCAAAAATGCATGGGCATTAGCTTTCATCATGAGTGATTAGAACCAAGAATTATTTTCTCATGTTGATATCCCTCCTTCACATACAAATGTTGAAGAATTGACTTTGAGAGATTATTAGATCAGGGAGGTTATGCTTGGGAAACCCACATTTGACACTGCCAAGTTCATGATGACAACTAGGATTAAAGAAGTGTTTAGGCACTTCGAATAGGACGATACATAACAGATAATACTTTGAAAATAGAATGAGATCCTAAAAGGATATCTAAATGAAGTTGTTGGTCCTTTAGGTCCTATAAATCTTGAAGAGACTTTGTATGTAGCACTGGAGAAAATGGATAGGGAGATAGTGCAACTTGATACGTTTTTGAGAGCTTGTCAGCAATGGTGAGAAAGTTTTGAAGAGAAACATGTGCAAATTATGTAGGGAAATCTTAAGCTACTATACCATATGCAAGATAATACGGATAAGCTAGTAGCCATTTTGAATTAGGTTTTTGGTTTCATGGATGAAGAACATACCTGGGGAAAAGACCTGCAAGCATTACACTCGATTAACGGCCAAAGGTATTGAATGTTAATAGAGGTATATACAGTAGAAGAGTTCGATTAAATTGATGATTCGATAGAGAAGATTGTGGATGGAAATAAATTAATATAAAAATTACATGTAAAGATTCATAAGCTCAAGGATCAAACCTAAGAGAAAACTTTTGAGGCAGAGAAACATTATAGTGATGCATGTTTAGATACTTTTGATGATGATGTGAGTTAAAATTTGATATCTATAGAAGTAGTTATTGAATAATTCTAGAAAAAATTTAAATAAACTTCTAGTGATGATGATATCAGACCAGCATTCAGAATGGAAGAAGTGTTATTAGATTTATATGTTAATTGGGAGATTTTGTCCAGACTCGCATCGAAGTGGGCAACTATAAGCAAAAAGTGAAGGATAAGTATGAGGCCCTAGATTTTCTAGATGCAACTCAAGTCACTAATATTATTGAGAAATTCAAGGGAAAATACCCAAATATAGCTTTGGTATGAAGGGGAACAAAACCTAGAAGCTAGAATTTCAGTTTTGACACTTGGTGAAATTTTTCATTTTTTGAACATGCTTCTGAGGTGCGTAGGTGTGCTAGGTGTGCTACTTCTGAGATGCACTTTTTAAGATGTCCCAAAAGTTTTTTGAAGAATTTAGAGGTGCACTGATAGTTAATTACAGTTCTAAATTTAGAGTTTTCCATGCATCAAAAATAGATTTTGATGACAATTTAACTCCTATAGACACCTAGTGAAGATGGAGCTTCTATTTTTGGCACTTCCAAAAACTCCTACATCATCTAAAGGCTTTTTTCTTCTTATTTTCTTAGGCTCTTTTTTTTAAGACATGTAAAGGCTCATGTATCCATTTAATGATATAACTATGGATGGAGTCCTATTAAGCACCAGTTAGAGAGTCAATTTGTACATATGTAATTTTTTTTTATTAATTTAGAAGCATATGTTTATGCATAAAGATATCTCACACTCTCAACACAAATTGAGGAGAAGATTTCTTATAAATTGAGGAATGTTATATTTATTCTGGGTTGCCATTATTTTGATGCAATAATATATGCTATTGGTGCTCTTATTTGAAGTGTAGTGATTCTTGCCTAAGTGTGTTATATTTTTTGGATTTGTGTACATGGAATGTAATTGAGGCAATCATTTTATTACATTGTATTGGTTGTGCAATATTTTAATTTTGGTTTGTACTATGGATCTACAAATTCCACTGATGTACTTAGTTCGAGCAGAGATCATCTATATTATTCTTGCATAGCTTTTTGTCTCATATGAGTGCACTTTCTATGGCCTTTCAATTTGATAAAAAGTAAAACATCTTACAGTTACTAAATTCCCATCAAGGATTGCATTAGTGGAATTAAGGAATCCCTGCTCCTATTTTCATTAGATACCCATCGATCTTTTCAAAGGCTTAACTTGTAAATGTGTTGTTTTTGTGGCTTATGTCTGTTAGGATTTTACTTTTCATGTTATTTGCTTAAACTTCTTGTTACCCTATCCTTGTTATTTTCTTTTACAAACACTTGGTTAATTTAGGAATTCATATAGCTACATTGTTAGATTGCATTCATTAAAAAATAGAAAAATAGAAAAATATATTTCTTTTTATGTGTTTTATTCCTTTGAAATAGAAAGCAAATTCTACACCTTATCTAAATTGTTGAAACTAGCAAAGGTCTCCCTATGAATAGATACATTTATCTTCAACTAAGAGGATTCTATTAGGTCACAAGATCGCCCAAAACCTTGGAGTTGATCCCAAATTAGCTTTTCAAGTGAGGAGTTTGAAAATATTCCTTTCGTTAAGCATCATGCAAAATGACAACTCAACAAGAGGTTATGCAAAGAGTAATCAAATCAACACAAGATCTTATCAATGAAGATGATAATCTTTTGGTGGCTAAGAGTTTGATTGATTTGACAACTAGGTTACTATTGTAAAAGAATATTTTGGGGTTAGCAAGAACCACTTGGGATCATGCACTTGCTAAGATCATCCAAGTTCACAATTTTTTTTATTGAAACCACCCATTCAACCCCAGCAATAGACATAAGTGACAAAAACAAGGAGGAATTTTAATAATAAATTCATATTTTGAATGGAGAAAAAAAGAGACATCAAAGGGGAATATAATGATGATCATTGTATAAGAGGGAAAGAGTTACGTTATTTCAAAATAGAGCAAGCAACCTAGTTAAGTACTAAAGGATAGAAGAGCCATGTAAGATCAAGAGATCAGATCAGAGTGGAAAGAGGAGATCCAATATTAGCTTATAGAAGTAGACCAAGGATCAGGTATTGAGTGAGTTTTAATAGATTGAGTCAGGGTAAATCTCTTAATAGGTATTTGTAAATCTCCTAATAGAGTCCTTACTTTGTTATAGGTATAAAATCCTCTAATAGGGTGAGATCTAATAGTCTCAAAATATTTAATAGGGCAGACCCCTCATAGGGTAGATCATTGGATATGGTCAAACATTGTATATTATGCTTTTGAGGGTTGTATTATACAATGAGCTAGATTATCTAGGGATGCATCCCCTATTTTTTTTTAGGCATCCCTATCCCAGGGATAGGGGACACCTAGGGGACATCCCTAGAAATTCTACATATTGACAAAACTCTTTCTAAATAACACATATTTAGCATAAGCATTCTGTATATTCTTATATTTTAAGTTTCTTTAATGTATATGTGCATAATTTATCCATGATTTAATGTGATGACATTGAGACATGTCTGTTGGAATTAACAAGTGGGAAGATTTACATCTGAGAGGAGGGGGTGAATCAAAAGTAACTAACTTTAACCTTTTCAAATCCTTTTAACTAAAACCATTCACATACATCTAATCTAATTAAACATGAAAGTAAAGACATACATGAAAATAGATAACACGCAAATTTGGTAACCCAAAAACACTCCAAAATGAGAAGGTAAAACTGGGGTGGGGATGACACCCACAAAATATCACTACAACAAAATGTAACTGTTCAAGGTTACAATGTTTGACCACTTCCAATGGTATGCCATGTGATCTATCCTTTTAAAGACTTTACACTCTATAAAAAGTGATCTGGTTAAAGGATATCACTACCTTGCTAAAAGCAGGCTTGGTTAAAGGACTTTTTTACATTCACTTGGAATGACACCATGTTAAAGGATTTACAAATGGCTGCTAGGCCAACCTAAGTCCATAGGATTTCCATATCTAATACAATTGCTAGTGAGTACTCTTCAAAGTTTTGATATCTATTCTTCATCAACTAGATTTTGAACTACTACTCTCTTCTTCACTAAGTCTTTTACCCTTCTACACTTCACTATAATTGACCCATACACTTCTATCTTGCATATCCTCTCTTCTCTTTCATAATGGGAGCTTCATCCTCCTTTTAAAGATTTCGAAGACTTAGGATTGTTAGAAATGCTTTAGAATAACTGAGAGGGGGTGTGAAATAGTTATTCAAGGTCCAAATGTCCAATTCAAACTTTTCATTAAGTAAAGTGTGCCCATCTAACTATTTATTCATCCAAGCTTTAACTTTCCTATTCAAAAAATTACTATAAATTAGCATGCAAACATAACACATAAAAAGATCAACACATAATATAGTGATTTATGTGGAAACCCAATTTGGGAAAAACCACCAGTAACATGCTACTCAATTCTCACTCTTCTGAAGTGATGCCTTATGAAAGGCTTGCCCTGTTAAAGGCTACAACACACCATTTTATGTGACCTAGTTAAAAGATTTAACCACCCTATTAAAAGTGGGTCTAGTTAGAGGACTTTAGAACATTCACTTGGAATGTCACCCTGTTAAAGGATTTACAAATGGCTATTAAACCAACCTAAGTCCATAAGATTTTCTTTTACCCTAACTGATGCAATTGCTAAAGAGTAACAATGAGGGGTTTTGACCTGATTACAACAGACAACTTAACTTGCACATTATAGATCACTTTTTCAGTTCTTCACAATTTGCTTGGTTTCAGTCTCTATAGCTCTGCCAACTTGCCTTCTTTTCAAGCTTTGTCTCCTTGAGTTTACATGCTCAATGTACCAGTGCAATCCTCTCTTCTTGATCACTCATTGATGTAGAGTCTCTATGCTATATTCTTCCTTCTCCTAGATGCCTTCTCCTTGACACCCTTTCAACCACTTCATTATTTGGCACTCCAGCAGCTCTTGCTTCTTGGTCTATGACTTTTTAGATAAAAATTTAGAATTTCTTTTCTTGCTTGATTCTTCCGTCCTTTAATTTCAATTCATATAGATTAGGTAGGATTCATTGAATCTAACCCATATTTTGTTTCTTCTAGAAACATCATGAAGAATCCTCTTGATTCGCTCAAAAAATGGTTTACATAGAATTCTGTGTCATTGGCTCATCATCCTTATAATCCAGCTAGTTCATAAAATTCAAGGTAACAAACTTTGTCAGCTCAGATGTAGTGAATCTTTGACTTTTCCAATAATACAGTAGCTCGGCACTATTGTAATTTTGATGCTCAGTACATACTATGTTACTCAGCATCAACTATGTTTTACTGATGCTTGGCACCTATTGTGTTACTTCGCATCCACTAAGGCTTTTTGTTTTCTCAGCTCCTTCTATATCAATCGGCACTTGAACTTCACTCAACACCTAAAGTTCACTCGACACACACTAGATTTTTCATTTGCTCGACTCAAACTAGCTTGCTCAACACTTACTAATGAACTTAGTTTAAGCTTTGTTGTCAACCTTGTTTCAACTTATTCCTCCAAAGTTTCCAAGTGTGACCAACCTATTTATCTTCAAGTATGTCATCAATACATTATTTAACCAATGTCTTAACTAATCCTTACACTTCATTACAAAACCATAACTCAACCTTTCCCTTAGGTGCTTTTGTTACATCTTGTTGATTAAATCCTCTTCATCAATCAACTAAGTGACAATACTTGGATCTTATAAGAAATTGTCATTCCTACAAATAGTAGGTTTGACATCAATGACAAAACAATGATTAAAAAAATTCTTTTAACAACAATCTCCCTGTTTCAATCAATCGTCTTCTCACAATGATCTTTTTCAATTAGATTTCCAACAATCTCCCTCTTTGGCATTGATGGAAAACCAACTAATCAACCATCAGACCAAACTATTCAACCATGTTATCAAAGTGATAACTAGGTTAGAACAATAAGTCAAATGCTAAAAGGAAATTGTGTTACCATCAGTTGTCTCATCTCCTTCTCTTGATCTACTATCCTGATTACTTTACATCTACTTCTCCTTCTAAACTATTGTATCCTTTCTTTCCTTTCTTAAATTCTCTCCCTCTGTCTGCATTGCTCATCTTTTGTTATTTCTTTCTCTATCCATATTTTCTGATCAACTTCTTCATCTTCTTCCTCAATTGTTGATCAATTTCTGATATTTCTCCCTCTTTGACAACAATTCCAAAGACATGTTATCTCAGCATCTTATCATGCAAGTGTAGCATTTGCAGGTTCTTTCAATTTCTCCCTCCGTCACCTTGCTTCTAACTGATTTGAAACTTTAACACTTTAATTACTTTAGGCAAAATCTTAAAGTAAGTATTGTCTGCATCAATGTGCAATATTTTGACAATAAATTCCTTTGATGTAGGGTATTCTTTATTGTTACTTAAATAGCCTTGGCTAGGGGTATCACCCCTAACTTACCTCTAAGATACTCAAAAACATCTTTAGGTAGTGCTTTTGTGAAGATGTCAGCAATCTTTTCCTTTGAACTAACATATTCCATCTTCACTTATTTGTCTTCCACCAATTCTCTTACATAGTGATACTTGATTGCAATATGCTTCGTTTTGGCATGCATTATAGGGTTCTTTGATATGTTGATAGAACTTGTATTATCACAGGCTCATTTACCTCTTCCTTCATACCTTGCAGTAGATGTTTGATCCAAAAAATATTAGTGTAGTTGATAGCAACTGCAACATATTTAGCTTTTGTTGTGGATTATGAGATACAACTTTGCTTTTTGTTGGTCCAAGTAATCAGTCTTTTTCCCAAGAAAAGTGCTCCTCCACTGGTAGTTTTTCTATCATCAATATTATCTCCCCAATCTACATCAGTGTAGGCTCTTAGTTTAAAGTTTTCACTTCTCTTGTAGCATAAACCAAAGTCATCAGTTCCTTTTAGGTACCTCAGTATTCTCTTTACTGCCATCAGATGATTTTCACTTGGATTTGCAAAAAATATTGCCACTATTCCAATAACTATTGCAATGTCTAGTCTACTATGTACAACATATTGCAACTTTCCAATCATTGATCTATACATTGTCTAATTCACTTCAGCTGACTCATCATTCTTTGATAACTTATGTCCTGTCACCATTGGTGTGCTAACTGGCTTTGAGTCTCCTAATCCAAATGTCTTGAGTATCTCCTTGATGTATTTTGATTGGGTCACAAATATGCCATGCTTCAATTGATGTACTTGCAATCCAACAAAGAATTTGATTTCTCCAAACATTGACATTTCAAACTCATGTTTCATTTGACTAGCAAAATCTTTGCATAGAATATATTTTCCTCCAAATATTATATCATCAACAAAGATTTCAGATATCAAAATGTCTTTAGTTTTTTTTCCTTGATATATAGGTTGTTGTTGTCATCTATTCTCTAAAATCCTATCTTCATAAGATATTTGTGCAATCTCTCATACCATGCTCTAGGTGCTTGCTTTAAACCATATAGTGCATTATGTAGTTTGTAAACCATATCTTTGTTTTTTTCATCAACAAATCCCTCTAGTTGTTCTATGTAGACTTCCTTTTCCAGTATACCATTCAAAAAAAACAAACTTTACATCCATTTGGTACACTTTGAAACCTTTGTAAGCAACATATGCAAGCAGTATTCTTACTCCTTCCATTCTTGCAATAGGGGCAAATGTTTCCCCATAATCTAGTCCTTCTTCTTGTGCATAGCCTTTGCAAACTAGTCTAGCCTGATTTCTTGTTATCTCACCATTGCCATCAAGTTTGTTTCTAAACACCCATTTGGTATCAATTACATTCTTATTAGTTGGTCTGGAAACTAGGGTACAAGTTTTGTTCTTCTCAATCTTATCTTTTCTTCTTCTATAGCTTTATACCAATCCTCATCTTGTAATGCATCTTTCACTATTTTGGGCTCAACCTTGCTCAGCAGACATGATTCATTTCTTAATCTATTTCTTGTCATTGGTCTGACATCCTTGTCATCAATGATTTGATCTACAGGGTGATGTCTTCTCACATACTTGGCTAACCTTAGTTCTGTCCTTCTTTCCATGTTTGATCCTTCAACTTTAGAGTCATTTTGTTCTTCTCCATCTATTACTTCATCATTTCTTTCATATGTGCTATTTTTAGAATCAGAATATGCATTTTCTTCATTCTGCAACTCAACTTCTGAATGTAGCTTGGCATTCACTAGTTGTGACTCGGCTAATACTGAAATTTGTTGTTAATTCCCAACTTGATTGGCAACATTATCTTCAACATTCATTCCTTCATAGAAGTATACAAAAGATCTATATTCTTATGATTGCTTGGATTCATCAACTTGAACTTTAGCATGCTCATCAAAATTTACATTTTCACTCTCCACAATCTTGTTAGTGTTAGTATTCAAACACTTATATGCTTTGCTTCTAATGGAGTATCCAAGGAATATGCCTTCTTCACTTTTTGCATCAAACTTGTCATTTCTAGTGTCTTTAAGAATATAGCATTTGCTACCAAATATTTTGAAATTTTTTACGTTATGCAAGTGACCATACCATAATTCAAAAGGTGTTGCATTTGTCCCCTTCTTGGCTTGGACTCTATTCAGAGTGTAAACAATAGTACTTACGACTTCTCTCTAGTACTTCAGAGCAACATTTTTCTCCATTATTAAGGTTTTGACGTAGTCTATTACTAAACTATTCCTTCTCTTAGCAATGTCATTTTGAGGTGGAGTTCTTGGTGCTGATGTTTGCCTTTTGATTCCCTTGTCATTGCAGAATATTTCAAATTCCTTTGATGTAAACTCTCCTCCTCTGTCTGATCTCAGGCACTTAAGATTCTTTCCTATTTCTTTTTCAACTCTAACCAAATACCACTTAAACATTTGAAATACATAAGATTTTTTCTTCAAAAACATGGCATTCATCATCCTAGAATAGTCATCTACAAATAGCATTATGTATTTGTCTCCTAGGTAGCTTTGCACTTCTATTGGACCACATAAATCAGTATGGACTAGCTCTAGTACATCTTTCGAAGTGTAAGTTTTTCTTTTAAAGCTTGACTTAGTCATCTTCCCTAGTTGACATTGTTTGCACATTGTGTTTTCAGGCTTCTTCAATTTGGGCAAACCTCTAACTTTCTTCTTTTTGCTAATGCTAATTAGATTGTCAAAGTTAACATGACATAGCCTTTTATACCACAGCCACACATCATCAAATTTAACAACAAGACAAGTTGCATCTTCCATATCTAGGTAAAATAGATTACTTCTAGTTTGTTCACCTTTTCCATCAAATTTCCATTAGTGTCATAGATTTTGGCAATTTTGTTTCCAAATTCTACTTTGCAACCTAAATTACCTAACTATGATACACTCAAAAAATTGTAATTCAATCTTTCAACATAGTAGGCATTATCACATGAAATTTTCTCTATAATTTTAATGGAACCTGTTCCTTTAATTTGGCATGAAGCATCATTACCAAATCTAACACTATTTCCATCATACTAAGTAAAGGTAATAAACTTACTTTTGTCTCCTATCATGTGATGTGTGCATCCACTGTCTATGATCCACTTGTCATTCTTGTTCACATAGGTTACCAATGTCATTGCTTCATCTTCATCTGATTCATCCTTCATAGCCACATAGACTACTTCATCATCATTCTTATCAGAATCTTCTTCAACAATGTAGCATCTTTTCCCTTTCTCCTTGTAATCTCTACTATCATCTTCTCTTTTGTTCTTGTACTTTTTATCTTTGTAGTTCTTCTTCTGTGTACACCTTGTAGGAATATGACCTACTTCATTGCAATTTAAAAAAATGATGGGCAACTTACCTTTGAATTTACTTTTGCCTCTATAGAGTCTTCTAGCTAGCAGTGCTTCCAACTTTTCCACATCTTCCTCATGTATGCTACTATCACTGGATGTATTTTTTCCTTTTCTATTCTTCTTCTTTGATTTCACCTCCTCGGTGTCTTTCATTATCAGCTTAGCCTTGAAAGTGGATTCAAGATTTTCAAGTCTATAGTTGTCAAAGTTGGATAGTTCAAATGCAATAAGTCTTCCCACTATTCCTTCAAAGGTTAGTGTGTTTCCTTATACACACCTTAGCTCTTCGATGGCTGAAACTCTAATAGCATAGATAGGGAGTAGGGTTCTCAAGTATTTTCTATTGATAGTCTCTTCTTCCAATTGACCAACTAGACTTCTTATTGCAGTTACCACTTCTTTCATTCTAGAGCCATACTGAGCAACATTCTCACCTTCTTCCATTTTCATGTAATCAAACTTTCCTTTGAGGATTTCTCTCTTTGCTCTTTGAACATTCTGATCTCCTCCATAGATATCTGACAAGGTTTTCCACATCTTGAATGTAGTGTTACATCCTTTGATGTCATCAAATTTAGCATAACTGAGTGCAGAGGCAATCTCTAGCATTGCCTAATTATGCTCCTTCCTTTTGTTCAAATCATCTATAGAGAGGGGTCTAGCTAGGTCTACATGCTCCACTCCAATTGAGGTTTTTGCATAATCACTTATTGATCCAAGATGCAATTTCATCAGACTCTGCCATGCAACAAAGTTTTCTTTGTTGAGCTTGGGTACTTCTCTCTTGGACATCTTGATCTTCCTACTTCTAGTACCTTGAAACTAAATCATCAGATGGCTCTGATACCAATTGTTAGAAATGCTTTAGATTAACTGAGGGAGGGGGGTGAATTAGTTATTCAAGGTCCAAATGTCCAATTCAAACTTTTCATCAAGTAAAGTGTGCCCATCTAATTATATATTCATCCAAGCTTTAACTTTCCTATTTAGCACATTATTGTAAATTAGCATGAAAACATAACACATAAAAAGATCAACACATAGCATAGTGATTTATGTGGAAATCAAATTTGGGAAAAACCACCAGTAACATGCTACTCAATTCTCACTCTTCTGAAGTGATGTCTTATGAAAGCCATGCCCTGTTAAAGGCTACAACACACTGTTAAATGTGACCTAGTTAAAAGATTTAACCACCCTATTAAAAGTGGGCCTGGTTAGAGGACTTTAGAACATTCACTTGGAATGCCACCTTGTTAAAGGATTTACAAATGACTATTAAACCAACCTAAGTCCATAGGATTTTTTTTTACCCTAATTGATACAATTGCTAGAGAGTAACATTGAGGGGTTTTGACATGATTACAGCATACAACTTAACTTATAGATTTCATATCACTTTTTCAGTTCTTTACAATTTTCTTGGCTTTCAGTCTCTATAGCTTTGACATCTTGCCCTCTTTTCAAGCTTTGTCTCCTTGAGTTTACATGCTCAATGTACCAGTGTAATCCTCCCTTTTTTACCACTCATCAAAGCAGAGTCTCTGTGCTCTATTCTTCCTTCTCCTAGATGCCTTCTCCTTGACACCCTTTCAACCACTTCACAATTTGGCACTCCAAAAGTTCTTGCTTCTTGGTCTATGACTCCTTAAATAGAAATTTGGAATTTCTTTTCCTGCTCAATTCTTCCCTCCTTTAATTTCAATTCGTATGAATTAGGTAGGATTCATTGAATCTAACCCATATTTTGTTTCTTCTAGAAACAACATGAAAAATCCTATTGAATTCACTCAAAAAATGGCTTACATAGAATTCTATGCCACTAGCTCATCATCCTTATCCTCCAACTAGTTCACAAAATTCAAGGTAAAAATTTTTGTCAGCTCAAATCTGGTGAATCTTTGACTTTTACAATAATGCAACAGCTTGGCACTATTGTAATTTTGATGCTCAACACATATTGTGTTACTCAGCATCAACTATATTTTACTGATGCTCAACACCTATTTTGTTACTCGGCATCTACTAAGGTTTTATGTTTTCTCAACTCCTTCTATATCACTTGGCACTTGAACTTCACTCGGCACCTAAAGTTCACTCGACATCCACTAGATTTTTCATTTGCTCGTCTCTAACTAAATTTTTTTTTGGCTTAAACTAGCTTGCTCAGCACTTACTAATGAACTTACTTTAAGCTTTGCAGTCAACCTTGTTTCAACTTATTCTTTTAAAGTTTCTAAGTGTGACCAACCTCTGTATCTTCAAGTATGTCATCAATACATCATTTAACCAATGTCTTAACTAATTCTTGCACTTCATTACAAACTCATAACTCAACCTTTCTCTTAGGTGCTCTTGTTACATCTTATTGATTAAATCTTCTTCATCAATCAACTAAGTGACAATACTTGGATCTTATAAGCAATTTTCATTCCTACAAATAGCAGGTTTGACATTAATGACAAAATAATGATTGAAAAAATTCTTTTAACAACAATCTCCCTCTTTCAATCAATCTTCTTCTCACAGTGATCTTTTTCAATCAAATTTCCAACAAGGATTAGGTATGAATCTATGATCAATATTAAATCTTCATTTTCCTCTCATTTCTTGCACTTTTCCTATTCTTTGCATGCCTTCTCCATTTTTCTTATTGGTTGCATGTTAATTACATAGGTAATGCAAAAGATTTGATCTTATCTTCAAGATCCTTTGAGATTCATCCTATGTCGGCTCCAAAAATGGTTTACATCTAAGTTTGTGAAGGCACAAACTCATATGTTGATTTTGTGTTACTCGGCACATACTAGTTGTTGATGGTTGGCACATATAGGAAAACTAGCTCACTCGGCTCCTATAGCAATTATGTTTCACTAGGCATCTATAGTGACTTGGCATCTATACTTTGCTCGACATTTGAACTTTGCTCAGAACCTAAAGATTGCTCAGCACCTAAAGTTCACTTGGCACCTATTAAATTTTTTGGCTTGACATACATTGTAGTTTGGCTTCTGTATTATACTCAGCATCAACTAAAAAATTGGTTAAGTGTGTTGACACTCAAATGTCAAAACCAATCTGAGACCAAAAATGTCTTGATAGTTCTTTGACTTTAATTAGTCTTGATCTAGATTTAAAAAATTGAAACAAGATAGAAAATTGTGATGACCCTTTTATGAATGATTGTGATAACCTACCATTTGACACTACACAAATGGAACTTATGAGTTGGCAAATCTTGATATTGAGATATGTCTTGATAGTTCTTCGACTTTAATTAGTCATGATCTAAGTTTAAAGGTTCACATTATTTGATTTTGAGTTAGTACTAGAAGGTCAAGAACACTTGCATTCAAACATTGGAAAATTCAATTTGAGGTGTTTGTACTCAAATATGTTGTCTAGAGACATCATCATGGGATAGGTAGTCTAGTAGCATGACATACATTGAGATCACTCCTCCAACAATTATTGATTCTAATCATTCTTTGCAAGAAGTACTAATCAATCTTTTAGAGTTAATTTAGTGGGATGAATTCTTGATAGATTATATAGGTTTGTTTTGTGATCTCATCTTGCAAATTTTACTAGTACACTTGAGGATACTCTTCATCTCTTTGATGATAACTCTATCATAGGCGCTACCCCATTTCTGATCTTGGTTTTCATTAGCTTCAACTTGGCCTTATCTTGTTACCATCTTCATTAATTAGGCTTATACATGACGTGGTTGTGGAATTATTTTGTGTAATTCTTTAGAAGAGTTTAGAGACATTATACATTATGATTTTCTTCCCATATTTTACTATTTAGCATGTAAATAAACCTTGCATAAATATTCATTTTTTTCTTATTCCCAACAAGAGGAATATTGTTTAATATTCTATATTTTCATCATTCTTTTTTCAACATCCAACATTGATTTATTTGATTATACATTGTTTAATCAATTCAATTTATTGGCATAGTAGGGATGCTATAGTATATGTCAACCCTTGGGTGGCATAATTTATGGTTAGGTTAAAAATTGATTGGTTTGAAAGTGCTACAACACTTATTCATGCCCCCTCACCACCACCGAGTGTTTCTTGATCCTAACCTGATCATACAAAAACCATCCATAACTTTACTCACATTTATAACCTGATCACACAAAAACCATCCATATCTTTACTCACATTTATTGTAGCAACATATTTCAAGTGGCAACATACATAAATGAATATTTTTTGTTCAAAATCAATTCCAATATTTAAATATGGTATAATTTGTTTGATTTTTTTAGATGTCATCTTTACTAAAGTGATAATAAAATTTAATTATTTTATTATTATCAATTATATACAAGATACTAATAATACTTTTATGTTTATATTTGATATAATTTTATAGCCCGAATATTTTCTTGTGAAGAAAGTCCACGCCTAACAATATGAACCCAAAAAAAAAAAAGGT
The DNA here is from genome assembly GCA_028749045.1 of Cupressus sempervirens. Classification (NCBI taxonomy): domain Eukaryota; kingdom Viridiplantae; phylum Streptophyta; class Pinopsida; order Cupressales; family Cupressaceae; genus Cupressus; species Cupressus sempervirens. Next base: position 129,368,367 of record CM053784.1, read on the forward strand.
GATAACTGCTAGATTGTGGTCTTAGTTCAAAAGAAATGGTGATGGAAAATATTGTTTTCCTTGCAAAAAATGCAAGGGCTTAAAGAATAAAAGAATTCTAATCACAACATCTTAGGGAAATTGTAGGAAACATGATTACATTGAAGAGAGAAAGGATTTTCATCCTTTAGTGAATGTGGACTTCAAACAACTGGAACATGGAGGTGTGAATATTGAACTAGAAGGTAATGCTCCTATAGAAGAAAATGATCCTGAGGTAGAGAACACAATTGAAGATGTTGGTATTGGTATAGTTGATAATGTGCCAGAGAACAGGATTGAAGAAGATGTTACTAGCGCAATTGATGAAGATGATGAAGATGATGATAATCATGCATCTAATGATTATGATGAAGAGAACCTTGATATACCTATAATTAAAAAGGCATATGAGCCCTTGTACCAAGGCTCACAAACAATACTTATTTTCATTGGATTGCTGCTGGTAAACTTCAAGGTTATGAATGGTATATCCAATGTAGCAATGTCATGTATGCTAAGGTATAGTGTGATTTTTGTCATCTTCCATGTTAGAATACCATTAATATTCTTTATATTAACAATGGTTTTCCATAGGTTAATAGATGAGTGTTTGTTACCACTATCAAACATTCTACCTCACTCTTATTGATAATTATCGACCATTATGAAAGATATTGAAATGGAGTATTAAACAATATATGCATGTCTCAATGATCATATTTTATATCATAAACAACATGAATTTGCAACAAAATGTCCTAATTGTCAAATTAGTAGATATCAATTATATTAAATTATAACAAAAAAGGTACCTCACAAGGTTCTTCTATACATTCCCATTATTCCACGTTTGCATCAATTATTTAGGTGTACTAGCTTGGAACAATTTATGGATTACCATGCACAAAATAGAAGTCAAAATAACATTATGTGAATTCCTACAAATGGTTCTACATTTAAGGATAGAAGACAAGTGGCTAGTATTTAAAGAAGAACCTCATAATCTAAAGCTTTTATTAGTAGTAGATGGTACTAATCCATTTGGAGAGATGAGATCTATTTACTTGGTCTAGCCTATTTTTTTTATTAACAATAACATTCCTCCTTGGATGTTCATAAAGAGGGAGCACATAATGTTGAGAATGATTGTACTAGGTATTTTTCCATTTAATAGTCATCTAAATTAATTTATAAACATAGTATCAAAATGGCCATAATAATTATGTTTTGTTTATGTTCATTCAACTAGGTAAGTAGCAAGTGAAAGATATTCAAATGTATATATTGAGCCCTTGATTGGTGAGTTGTTGGAGTTATGGAATTGGGTCACTATGTATGACATCTCTAGACAATTGGTGAAAGGAAATTTCAATTCCATGTAATGCTTGTATGGACAATACATGATGCCTCTAGACCAACACATTTTTGTGGTATGTAAAACTGTTAACACATATTTATGGTATGTAATAGTGCTAACATATTTTCATTGTATGTTTAAGTTGTGTGTGATAATTGCAAATATGAATCTTATACTACACATGTCATCCAATTATATATGATCTTGTAGGTCTTTAGACAAAATAAAAATTTGCATGTCCAATTTGTGGTCCAAAGATGAAATCTCATCATTCAAAATTTTTAGGAAAGCAGGTGTTCAATGAGCATAGACACTTTCTCCAAAAAAAATCATAAGTATTGAATTGTTACAAAATATATTTTCAATGGGAAAGAAGAGAGAACATCAAAGCCACGAAGAATGAAAACTCATGTGGAAGTTGGAATATAATAGAATGAATCATTGAGGCAATGTAATTCCATCTAATGCAGGTTTTTATATGAAATTTGAATTTGGATACTATCTTTTGTTTACAAATGATATAATTGATATTTGTGAAGGTCATCAAGGCATCGATGAGAAACTTCCAAAAGGACATAAAATCTATTCTAGACAATTTAGTAGGTTGTTGTACTATGAGCACCTCCCATTTGTGCATTTATTTGATGCTATACATATTGGAAAGAGTTTAACAGAGATACTATGTAAAATATTGGATGGAAGGTGTGAAAAATAAAAATTGGTCAAAATTTATAATGACATTGATGAATGCAATCATGCAATGAAGTTTTTCTTTGAATCAAATAGCAATAGAAACTTGATTAATATAAGTGTCATTCCTTGGTTATTAATGTAGCAACAAACTAATGCCATATATGAAGCCATAAAAAAACTAAATTTCCCACAAGATTTGTTGCAAACATAAGCAGTCTCATATCAAAGAAAGGTGATTTTGCGTCAAGGTTAAAAATGCATGATTGGCATACCTTCATCGAGGTAACTCATGCTCTTATCTATTTACAATAAATTTGTAAAACATCATGTACTTTTAATTATTTTATTTTATAATATATTGAAAAATTCATTTTATTATTAATGTAGTATGTTCTTGTTGGACTAACCACCAACCTTCCCCTTTGGGATTCATGACACAGCTTAATCGCCTCCTATGTTCTATAATTCTAGTGGTTGTATCAGGTATTAACATGTCAATCTTTTGGTGCAATGACAACTCTAGCTTGTAACACTTGTAGTTTTAGATCTTGGCCATAGGTTCAAATATCCTTAGGTAATGTTAAGGGGGGAATTGTTGGACTAACCACCAGCCTTCCCCTTCGAGATTCATGACATGGCTTAACTATCTCCTATGTTCTATAATTCTAGTAGTTGTATCAAGCATTAATAGGTCAATCTTTTGGTGCAACGACAACTCTAGGTTGTAATAGTTATACCTCTATCTCTCCCACACAACTTTGACAACATAAGTGCCAAACATGTTATATATGATCTTGGGAAATACATGAGGTTAGAAGTGTTATTTGTTATATTTTTTGTGTAGAAGTCGTATTAGTCTTGTTAATATATTTTTGTGTGATGAATATCTTCTAGGTGGTTGTCATCTAAATAAGTTGATAAAAAAGACATAGTAATGGAAGAGAAAAATTCCTTAGCTTTTGTGTGAGATGAAAAAGTGTCTACCTTCAACTTTTTTCAATGCACAAGATCACTACCTCATACATCTAGTTGAGGAGATTGAGTTGTGTAGACCCATACCAACTAGGTCAATGTGGATGGTTGAGAGGAACTTGAAATTTTTGAAGGGCTTGGTGTGATAGAAAGCACATCCTAATGGCTCCATGGTCAAGGGGTAAATGGTCTACCAAACCATGGCATACATTAGTGAATATCTTCCCAAGTTTGCATCAAAGATCCATGTAGATCACATTTGGGATCCCAACTCCATGAAAATTTTGAAGGGGAGTACTTGATGGGGAAAGGTAGATTGAGAAAAGTGAGAGGTAATTATAAGATGTTACTGTAGTTAATTAATTCTTATCCATCATCAATGTAAGTTGTTTCTAACTGGTCTATTTATTTTATACAGTTGCTCATGACTGGAATGCACTTCATTTGTATATTGTAAACAATCTTGATTGGGTGATGGTATGGATTGAACAATCTCAAAAAAATGGTCTCTCATTAACATGGGAAGGTGTTGCTTTATTGGTTGAAGAAGCTCATCGTATTGGATATCTCAATGTTATGCTAATGGTAATTGATCTAGCAAATGGTTTAAGAGGTGGAAAGGTGTGTATAAGTTAATCTATCATGACCCATTTGTTTAATATCAACTCACAAATGGATGCGTAATTTGGAACTATTTGAAAAATAATAGGTCAAGCACCATAGAGCTATGTACTACAATGGTCATAAGTTTTGCATAAAAAAGGTGGGTGAGACTAAGACAACTTGTTATTCTAGGATAACTGCATTCTTTGAGGTCACCGATATTTTTTCTAGAAATGACATGCATCCTCAAAATTTTTTTAAAAAAATACTATGGCATTTTGGATGATATAATTGAGTGCAACTTTAATTCCTTCAAACAAGTTATATTCAGTGTCAAATGGTACAAGCTATGATTGAATCAAAATGATCCTAATAGAACTATCATTAAACATGATAAGGGATTTACAATGATTAATAAAAGGTCATTTGAGCCAGTTGGAGATGATCCCTATGTTCTTCCAAGCCAATGTGAGCAAGTGTTTTACTCTAGAATTCTATATAAACTAGGTTGGTCATTTGTCATTAGACACGATCCAAGAGGAAGATTGGTAAAGCATAATGTGAGTAAAGAAAAAGATAACAAAGAAGTGGAAGATAAAGTAGATGATGATGATGAAAAAGATGAAGGAGATGATGATGTTGATGATGGAAAAGATGAAGAAGGAGATGACAATGATGAAGATGATGGAAAATATGTTCATGATGATGGTGATGGCATTGATGATGATGATGATGGTAGTGAAGATGATGGTGGTGGTGATGGTGATGGTGATGGTGATGGTGATGGTGATGGTGATGGTGATGGTGATGGTGATGGTGATGATAAAGATGATGATGATGATAATGGTCATAGTGATGATCATGATGTTGGCAATGGTCATTCTAACAATTTGGATGATGATGGTGATAATGATAATGTTCATGATGATGAGATGGACAAAGAAGATGATAAATGACATGATCAATGGAAATGTACTAGGTGCTGCTTAGGTTGAAATATTTGGTATGATGCTCAATTCTTGGTGTTGATTATTTATAATATTTTTTTTATAGAGGTAACCAATTCAAAAATATACAATGCTATGTTTTTTTGTGATGTATGCATATTGTTCATCTTATGTTCTATGTAATTCGTAGCATAAGTATCATATAATTTGTAACTAAATTAAGAGAAATAATTTACATATGTAGGAAACTATAACCCTTTAATGAGGATTTTACAAAGTGAAATGGATTAGGAGGTATAATTTTATTATATGCTTGCTTTCTTTATACCATTAACATTAAATTTAGATAAACTTCATCAATATTAGCCCAATTTTATAGAAAAATATTTTACTCCTTCAACTATATCTCTCATTTGATTGGCTATAAGTACCACCAAATAGGTATCTATCAGATTTTTCTTCCTCAAGTGAGGGAAATGTGGGAATAGAAGAGGATAGTAAGACATGTAGTAGGTCTATGAAAGAGAAACAAACTAGAGGGAAAAATATTAGAAGAAAATTCAATAAACACATGTAATTTATCCTTTCTTAAGGGGGTTCATGTTCTTATGATGATGAGACAAAGAGTAACATCAAGGTTCCCTTAATGGGTACCTAAGGAATTACCTCCAATTAAGATTGATTTTTGTGTTAACAAGAGGATATATCATATAGCTTCATCATCATTACATGGTTTGGGCTATTTTTCAATGGATGGCATAAAGGTCAGTTATAAAAAAATTGTTGAATTTATGGAGTATGTAGGATATTTTTACAATTACAATAATTAGATGCAGATAGTTCAATATTAAAAAAATTATGTGAAGGTATGCACTATCAGCAAATTATCTACAATGGAAAGAAAATGATCAAAGTCAAAGACTTGTTGTGTACATTGATGGAAGGGCAAAAGCAACAAGGAACAT